>CAUYQG010002053.1:0-74547 GCA_963574415.1 Tarsius wallacei
ATTAAAATATGCAAACTTCATATTTGATTTGCTTTAGACATAACTATTTTTGTTTTATTTAAAATTCCAAATTCTCCCCCCCCCCCCCCCCCCCGCCCCAACACACACACTTAGTTTTCCCATTACAGTCCAGGCACAGGGCAGGGACCTACAATTCAAAACCTAAATAATCAGAGCTCTGGGCTCAAGGCACTCACAGCCCGGTAGGAAAGAGTACTGCATTTAAAACAGGCACATGGCTAGAGAGAGGCAGATAGTAATGAAGTGGGAGGTGGTTCAATGCTGGGAAGAAGAACAAGGATGATCACTGTACATACATCTTGGTCATCTCCTTTGAAGACACCCACCAGGGGTGAGCTTTAATGCCACCTGTCTTTTTTTGTCCCATCCTGATTTCCCTTCTCTCTGCTCTACTAGTCAAAGCCTCGGGGCCTGTCTCAGGACAGTTGTCTGAGGCCACAGCGTTTCACACTGGCTGATTTCCCTTTACTCACACCTTTTGCTTGGCACTTTGCTTCCTCCTGCTCAACCATAGGCATGGGTGAGATTTATTTTACTCCCTCCGAATCCTTCAACTTCCTGCAAGCTTCCCTGGCCTCAAATAACACAAACAGCTGTAGAAAATGCACACATAATTCCTCACACCTGGGCTTCCTCCATCACCAGCGTCAGCATGGATCGTAAAGTTCCAGATCTCAAATTTGGTTAACTATCTTTCTTCCTGCTTAAGTGCCACGCCATCGGAGCCATTTTACACTCCTCCATCATGAGCCTGCGTGATTTGCAATAACCCCAATTCTACCATGAGCATGGGTTCTCATGCCCTGTGTATGGGTCTGTGCCTGTCAACAGGGAAATTTGATAAGCATGCAGGGAACTAGGTGGGCATATAGTAAGAGAATTCAAAGAAGTAACCTTGCCCTCAGAAAAGAAAAGGAGGACACTGGTTGGGTGTAGTGGCTCAGGCTTATAATCTCAGCACTTTGGGAAGCCGAGGGAGGAGGATCACTTGAGGTCAGGAGTTCAAGACCAGCTTGGGCAACATAGCAAGACCTCGTCTCTACACACACACACACACAAATTAGCTGGGCATGGTGGTGCATGCCTGTAGTCCTAGCTACTTGGGAGGCTGATGTTGGAGGATTGTTGCCCAGGAGTTTGAGGATGTGGTAAGCTGTGACCATGCCACTACATTCCAGCCTTGGTGACAGTATAACCCTGTTCCTCTAAAAATAAATAAATAAATAAATAAATGAAAATTTTAAAAAGAACACCATAAATGAGTTCACATACACAGGCAGAACAGGCTAAATGTTAAAGTGGTTGAAAGTGATTTGATGATAATAGTTGCTCTGTAAATAGTTATATGTGCCAACCACTAGATTGTCTCTAAACCATACAAAAACACTGTTGGGTGTTTTATCCCCCCAAAACAGAGGAAAAACAGAGTTTGAGAGATTGGTGCACCTAAGATATACAGCTTATGTATAGCAAAGCCAGTTTTCAAGCCCAAGCCCACCAGAATCCTGCTGATATTGATTCCACTGCAGCATGCTGAAAAGAAGGGTGAACAGGTAGGCCTGCCTCTCTAGGCAGGAGCATAGAAGGGAGGTGGGGGTGAGGCAGCATGAAGCTGGAGTGTGTTGTATACTCAGGAGCCTCTCCTGAGGGCCAGGCAGGACAGGATGCGTTTAAGCCACAGCAGGAGAGAGGCAGGGTTGCAGTCAGGAAGCAGAAAAATTCTCGTTGAAGGGCCCAGCCACCCTTCTCCTTTTGCACAGAGGACAAGAGGACACACAGGCCTTCATTCTCTGGTGGGCACGACGCCTGGCTACACGGCCCTCACACCAAGGACCAGAACAGATGAACTGCTTGGACCCGCCGGCACTGAGTGAAATCCAGCTCTCATTTCATCCACTGGAACCCAGACCTCATCAAACGCCCACAACAGTTTAAAAGAGAATGTTAGTTACAATCCAGAGCTAATTAAAACTTTCCATAAAATGACTCTTTAAAATTTAAGTGGCCTTGAATGCTAACAGCCCAGGCTTGTCTTTAACTGCAGAATTATTATTAACACATCAGCACAGCAATACCAGCCATTGAATTTGCTCGGCAATTTTGAAATAATGATGTTTTGAGTGTTTCCAGCTGAAATGGTGTGTCCCTTTCAATTCTGACCCAGCAGGCCATCGGCCTCCTCCCTCTGCTTCTTCCCCCATACTGATGCCCTCCCCCTGAGGCCCACATCAAGTTTCTTGCAGCTCTGCTTGCAACTGCCCAGGTTCCAGAATTTATCTCTGCCCTGACGCCCGCCTGCTAAGGTGGATTTTTTAAAATGTTGCTCTCCTCTTGAAAGCAAAAACTGCATTCATGTGGGATGCAATGTAATGTATGGTGAGGGTATGGGATGGTCAGAGCTCATTTCAGTCCTGATGCTGTCCCTTAGTGGTTCTGGGACTTTAGAATGAGTTATTAGGACATTATGGCTACTAATGACAATAATTGCTAACATTTGTTGAGCACTTACTATGTGCCAAGCACAATTTACATCCATTGCCTAAATTCCCCCAACAAACATCATTTTTATTTATTCTGTTTAACAAACAGCTATAAAGTGCTCACTACAACTCTCTGTATATGCCTGGCACCATTGTGTTTTATGTACATTAGTAAATTAATTCTCATAACAATTTCAATGACGTAGTTACAGTTATGATTCCCATTTTACAGAGGACTAAACTCAGATTCAGAGGGATGAAGCAACTAGAGGTTAAGTAACTCATTTTACACAGTTAAAAAGTATAACAGTGGCGCAATGCCAAAATTCAAATCCATGGAGACAGACTCCAGACGTCACACACACTTGTCCCTCTATACTGCAGGTCCTTCAGAGTTAGCATGCTTCAGAATCATCTGCAGGGCACATTAAGACACAAATTTCTGGGTTCCAACCACCTCTCCTTTACCCTGCCAGGTTCTGTTTCTGCCTGAGGTTGGGCTCAAGAATATGCACTTCTAAAAGTTCATAGGTGATATTGATACTGCTGTCCGAGACGATGTTGCCAATGTTCCAATTGTCTCCCTTATTGCAGATGTTACATAGCTAGGAAGTAGCTGAACTGCACTTTGAAAGTAGATCTATTGAACATGCATGAAACAACCTGAATCTGTTTCCCCATCTTTATAATGGAGATATTAATATTTTCTAACTTTCAAATTTGTTAATAGTAACTGAAGTAATAAATATTATAGACTATGGCAATATAGCATAACTTGTTGAGTGTTTTCTTTCACTATATCCTTAAAAATCTTTTATACAGTGTATGCCAAATGATGTAAGCTAGATTTTGCTGAATCCATCCTATTGCTTGGAAACAAACTTTTCTTGCTGCTGCCATGTGGATGCTCCTGATTCTACAGTCCTTAGTAATAGCCTTCCTTTTAGTGTCCAAATATCAAAGATCCAAACAGACCTTTCTCTTCTAGAGTCCAAGTTCCCAAGGTTGTCACATTCTATAACTACTGGCTGACACTATTAAAATTTATTTCCATATAAAAAGTACCTCATGAAGTTGGTAGTGTGGCAGCCCTGTTGATCTCTAGCACTTTGATTTTATTTTTTTCTTTTTTGAGGTCCAGAATAAGAATAAAGTTTCTTCATTAATTCCAGTTTTAGGCCTGCCTTCTGATACAGATCTTTCTAAACAGAAGGCAAACTTTCAGATTATTATATTTAAGAGTTTAGTTCCCCATTGCCGCAACCTTGACAATTTTACATAACCCAAATATTCCTGTATTCCTCCCTTTGCCTACACAATACAAAAGTAAAACAAAAGAAACCAATGGAAATCTTCTGCTTTCAAAACAGTCTAAGCATTCATGTCAAGTGGGAAAAAAAAGCTGAAAAACTCTTTGATTTAGCAATTTTACTTCCAGGAGTTTCCCTGAAGATCCTTCCTCAATAATACTCAAAACAGACAAACACCATATGAGCAACATTATTCATTCAGGTATTATTTATTATAGCAGCATACTGGGATGAACTAATGCCTATTCATAAAATATTGTTGCTGTATTCACACAGTGAAGTGATGTGCATCTTTAGAAATAAATAAGGAAGATATTTGTGAACTGATCTGAAGTAATTTCCAGGATATGTGTTTTTAAGTAAAAAGAAAAAAAACCCCACAATACAAAAAGGTATATATAGTATTTTACCTTTTATGTGAAAAAAAAGTCTTCTTGGTATTTGCCCAAAGGAGATGAAAACTTATGTCCACACAAAGACCTGCAAGTGGGGGTTTATAGGAACTTTATTTATAATTGCCAAAACTTGGAAAGAACCGGGACATCTTTTAGTAGGTGAGTGGGTATATAAACTATGGTACTACAGACAATGAAATATTATTCAGTGCTAAAACATAAAAAACTTTCAAGCCATGAAAAGACATGGAGGAAACTTACATATGTTACTAAGTGAAATAAGCCAATCTGAAAAGATTTCACACTTTATGATTCCAACTATATGGCATTCTGGAAAAGGCAAAACAGTGAAGACAGTAGGGAGATTAGTGGTTATCAGGTGTTGGAGGTGGAGGGGATGAATAAGTGGAGGGTGGGAGATTTTCAGAGCAGTGAAAATATTCCCTAAGATACAACACTATAATGGCAGATACATGTCATTACACATTCGTCTAAACTCACAAAAAGTAAAACACCAGGGATGAGCCCTAGTGTAAACTGTGGACTTTGGGTGATTATAATGTGTCAATGTAGGTTCATTGATTTTAGCAAATGAACCACTCTGGTGGGGATGTTGATAATGAAGAATGTTGAATGTATGGGGGCAGGCGACATATGTACCTTCCTCTGAATTATGTTGTGAACCAAAAGCTGCTCTGAAAAATGAAAAACTTGAAACAAAAATTTAAATTTAAAAAATTATATGTATTATTTTTTCAACCCCCCCCAAAAAAACCAGGAAGGATAAACCAGAAACCAACATTAGTTACCTCATGTCTTAATACATATGCATTGCTATAATTACAGGAATATCTAAGGCTGGGTAATTTATAAAGAAAAGAGGTTTATTTGACCCAGAGTTCTGCAGGCTATACAAGAAGTGTGGCACCAGGGTTTTCTTCTGGTGAGGACCTCAGGAAGTTTTCATCATAACTGAAGGTGAAAAAGGAGCAGACGTGTCACATGAGAGAGAAAGAGGTGGGGAGGGGTCAGGCTCTTTTTACAACCAGCTTCTGAGTGACCTAATGCACTGAGAACTCACATATTACTATGATTTTGGCACCAAGCAATTCATGAGGGATTACTTCCATGACCCAAACACTTCACATTAGACCTTGCCCCCAATAATGGGGATCAAATTTTAACATGAAATTTGGAGGGGACACATATCTAAACTATAGCATCCCATCCCTGACTCGCTAAATCATGTGATATTCTTTTCACATACAAAATATAATCATTCTATCCCAATAGCCCCCAAAAGTTTTTCATTCTAGCAATGACAGAGAAGTCCGAAGTCTCATCTGAGACTCTAGACAATTTCCTGACAATTATAAGCCTGTGAAGTCAAAAACAAGTTATTTACTTCCAAGGCCCAATGGTGGTACAGGCATTGAGTAAACATTCTCATTCCAAAAGGGAGAAATCAGCCAAAAGAAATGGGTAACAGGCCCCACACAAGTCCAAAATCCAACAGGGCAGGCATTACATCTTCAAAATAATCTTGTTTGACTCCATTCCCACATTCTGGGTATACCAGGCCCTGAACAACCCCACTCTGTGGCTTTGCTGGGCACAGCCCACTTGGCTGCAATTATGGGTTAGAGTTGAATGCTAGAGGCTTCGCCAGGCTGAGATTTTACACGACTGGTGGCTCTATAATTCTGGGGTCTTGAGAATGGAGGCCTTGCTCCCACAGCTCCACTAGGCACTGGCCTCTGGTGGGGGTACTCCCTGTGGTGGCACCACCCCTGCAGCAGACTTCTGTCTGAGTACCCAGGCATTCTGATACATCCTGTGAAATTTAGGTGGACACTGTCAAGCCTCCATCACTCTTGCATTCTTGGCATCTGTAGACATAATGCCACATGGAAGCTACCACAGCTTAAGGCTTGCTTCCTCCAGAATGGCAGTCTGAACAGGAGCTGGGCTGTTTGAACCAAGGCTAGAGTTGGAGTCGCTATGATGCAGGAAACAGCATAACAAGATGGCACAGGGTAGCAGCCCTGGGCTTGTCCCCACAAACCATTCTGTCCTCCTAGGTCTCTGAGCCTGTGATGGGAGGGATAAGGTCCCTGAGATGCATCATTCAGGGTCCTTTTTTTCACTGGTCTATTAGCACCTGGTTCCCTTTTAGTCATGCAAGTCTCTTCAGCAACTGGTTGCTCCTAGCACCTTGAATTCCTCTTCTGAAAATACTCTTTCCTTCTCTAACACATGGCCAGGCTACAGATTTTGTAAAGTTTTATTTGTTTCCTTGTTAATTATACATTTTACATTTAGGTAATTCTTTTGATGCCATACCTGACTGTAAGCCGTTAAAAGCAGCCATGCCACTTCTTGAAGACTTTGTGCTTAGAATCTTCTACCAGATACCCTGGGTCATCACTCTTAAGTTTGGCCTTCCACAAAGCCCTAGGGCATAACCACAATGCCCCCACGTTCTTTGCTAAGCCATAACATGGGTGGTCTTTGCTCTAGTTCCTAGTAAGTATTTCATTTCCACCTGGGACCTCATCAGCCTGACCTTTACTGTCTATATTTCTTTTTTTTTTTTTGGAGTTGGAGTCTCACTCTGTCGCCTAGACTGGAGTGCAGTGGCTGCTCCCGGCCACCGCAGCCTCGACCTGCTGGGCTCCAGCGATCCTTCCACCTCAGCCTTCCAAGTAGCTGGAACTACAGGCATGCACTACCATGCCTGGCTAGTTTTTGATTTATTGTAGAGATGAGGTCTCACCAAGTTGCCCAGGCAGGTCTCGAACCCACGGGCTCAGGCAATCCACTCACCTCAGCCTCCCAAGGCGCGGGATTACAGGCTGAGCCACCGAGCCCGGCTTACTGTCTATATTTCTTTTTGTTGCCTTTTTTTTTTATTAGTCAGAGTCTCACTCTGTTGCCCAAGCTGGAGTGCAGTGGCACGCTCACGACCACCACAGCCTCAACCTGCTGGGCTCAGGCTATCCTTCTACCTCAGACTACTAAGTAGCTGGAACTACAGATGCACACTACTACACCTGGCTTATTTTTTGATTTATTGTAGAGACAAGGTCTCACCAAGTTGCCCAGGCTGGTCTTGAACCCCTGAGCTCAGGCAATCCTCTCGCCTCAGCCTTCTAAAGTGCTGGGATTACAGGCTGGGATTACACGCCTGGCACTACTATATTTCTATATTTCTATCAGCATTTTGGTCACAATCACTTCACCAGTCTCTAAGAAGTTCCAAATGTTTACTTATCTTTTTGTCTTCCCCTGAGCCCATCCAACTCAATCTCTGCCAGTTACTCAGTTCCAAAGCCACGCCGACATTTTCAGGTATCTTTACAGCAGCATTCCACTTCTCAGTACCAATTTTCTTAGTCCCTTTGTGTTGCTATAAAGAAATATCTGAGGCTGGGTAATTTGTAAAAAAAAAAAAAGCATTATTGGTATTCATCTTCATGATCCAAACCTTCCATTAAGCTTACCTCCAACACTGGGGATCAAATATCAACATGAGATTTGGAGGGGCCAAACAAACCAAACGATAACCTCGAATTAATAACCCCAAAAATGGGTAGGAATAAGGTACAGGAACTAGGAAATTGAAACTTTTCTGAGTGTATCATTTTTAATAGTTTTGTCTTTGAGTTCATGTTAATGTTTTATATTTTTCAAACAAAATAAACTAACAAAGATGGGGAAAGCTAAAGTTAAATTTAAACACAGACTAATGATCCTATGTTAACATTAAATAGATATCAAAACCACACAAAAGGAAAACAGGATTTGTTCAAGTAACTTTTGAATACATCACTCTGGAAACATTTGTTGAGATTTATTTTAAAGACAAAAAAGAATCAACACTATTTAGGAGATGTGTTTCAGTAGTGATATTGGTATAGCAACTTTTAAATCACTAATATATGTATTTAGATATGGGCAATGAGTAACTATATTGATGTTGGGAACAAAAGTTCTCGCTATGCCTATTTATAGGATATTGGTTCTCACTTTACAGAAGGAAGACACAAATTTGGGACACAAATTTGAGAAAGAATTCTGTAGCATTAGAATGGAGTTAAAGATATTAGGATAAACTCATAATATAAAAATATGGTCTAGCTTTTTCCACAGAAAAGGCCTTAGGATGCAATGACATCCTAGCAACAATGAGCACACCTAGTGCCCAGCTCTTGATTTCTAAATACCATTTCCCACCAATTTGGAGGCTCTTCGGAGAAGTGCCTGATTCTAGATCTTCTGCATAATGAGTAAAGCAAAAAAGCATAAAAGAATGAAGCAAACCTAGAACATCTTGTTGTGACAGGTCATAAGTTTTGCTCAAAAAATAAAGGGAGCATGTTAAAAGGATGCAAGAGCCAGTTTTATGGGGCTCTGGCCATATGTCACTGGCTATATAAAGACAGTTTAAGTATAAAATTAAACATAACAAAAATGGTTTATAACACATTTAATAAAAGATAATCCACAAGTCTACAAAGAAACCTATATTTGTAGCATTCTGTTAGAAGAACTGAGGGTCACAGAACTCAACCAAAAGAGCTTCCAATGGCCAAAGTTGGGACAATTTGAACAACACAATATAGCAGTATCAAAAAATAACCCAAAGTATAACATAAAATAGCCACGAGTTCATACTTACAATGATTAAATAAATAAATGAAGAAATAAGTAGATAATTAATGGAGAAGAGGCAAATATCCCTTGCAAAATAATTTCAAATAAATTGTGTAGATGGTCTCCTCTCAAGGAGGGAATGCATAAATTTCCACTCCTTAATTGTGGGCTTCACATAGTGACTTCTTTCAAAGAGTACAGCATGGAACGAGGTTGAGGCAGAGAGTAACTTTAAGGCAAAGAAACTTCACAAACACACTCTCAGCCAGGTGATCAGGGTCAACACCCACACCGATAAACCACGTTGATATGATATGATGAAAATGGCACTTCGCTCTGTGGTCTGGTCTTCCTCCCCCAAATCCATAATCTCAGTCTAATTATGAGGAAAAACATCAAACAAATCCCATTTAAGAAGCATCCTATGAAATATGTGAGCAGTAATCCTCAACACTGCCAAGGTCATCAAAACAAGAAATGGGTGAGAAATGTTTCACAGGCAAGAGGAGCCTAAGGAGACATGACACCTTGATGTGATGTGGAGCCCTGGATGGGATCCTGGAAGAGAAAAAGGCATTAGGTAAAACTAAGGACATTGGAATAACTCTGGACTTTTAGTTAATATTGTATCGATGTTGGCCAATTAATTGTAACAAATGTACCATAGTAATACAAATGGTTAATAATAAGGGAAACTGGGCATGGGGTATATAGGAGCTCTGTGTACTGGTTTCTCAGTCATTTGTTACATCTATAACTGTTTTAAAAAATAAAATCTATTTTTAAAAAAATGAGCTCCTCTGACTCTGGTTCTTATTATGTAGTGATCTGGGTGAGGGCTATAATGCTATTCCTCACTCAGTTCCTTCCTGTTTGACCTTTTCCCCTTTTTCTTCTTTGTCCCATCTTGTCCTGCTTCTGCCACCCTGATTCAATCAACAGGCAGGTCTAGCAGCTTGAAAAGCCTGTCATTGAGCTCACTTCTTTATGGCTTCTGCCCTCTTGGAGCAAGATGGGATGTGTTTGCATCCACAAAGCAGTGCTTCAGTCATTCAAAGATACTTTCCTGATGACTTCCTCCCAAGGTTAGAATTAGGTAAATATTCCCTGTCATTCCTCACATGATGCAGTTTCTGAATACTTCACCTTTCTGGGCACTTTCCTATGAATATTTATGCTTGTTAAAATGAGGAGTTCAGGTCTAAATACATTTTCCCTATTTTATTCTCATCAGAGTTGACCATAATGTCATATTTTGGAATTGTATTTGCTTTGATCTGCTGCTTAAAATATATATCATGTTGTTTCAGTTTTAGGTCTCTACTTAATGAAAGTGAGCTAAATATAATTAAGTCTCCTTTATGCATCCTCCCACGCTCATTAAGTGCATCCCATTGATGAAATTTCAAACAATTCATTCAAATTCCATACCTCACCCAGATGTTCTCACTGTTTTAAATAAACAGCTGCTCTGACTGACTTTCTGAATGAACGAACACTTTTCTTACTCCTTATTGTATAGAGTGCCTCACACTTATGCCAAGTATGCATAATAAACACACTCAAATACATGTCTTTTGTTCTGCAATGGGCTTTGTGTTGATTAGCAAAATCATAGCTCTCTCAAACAGGACTATACCTCAATAGTACTTTTCCCAGAGGGGTTAGTTGAGGTATAAAAAATATTGAATCAGCATCGTGGAATTTGGTGGCATGAAGTCTTAGATTTTCATGCCGAGCATAAAACTGAACATAGTAATAAAATAAAACTGTGGTGGAATAACTCTCAGGGGAAAATAGAAATTATAGTACTCAGATATGAAGCTTAAATTAGTTGGCACCTTTTTTTATATTCCAGAATAAATCTTTCTGAACACTGCAGAGACATTATTTGGAACTTCTGATGTTTGAAAAGAAGATGGCTTTTCCTGTTTGAATGATCCTTTCATAACTTGCCAACCTGGCCCACCCCTGCCTCTCTCCTTGGGAGCTCTCAGTATTCATTTAGGGGTAGAATGTCAGCTAAGATTTTCCAAATGCCCAGTGAAGCTACCTGTATATCTACTGGATGACTTTTTCAACAGTTCAACTTTCCTTTTTTTTTTCCTTTTCAACCCTTGTCATGTGTATCACAAGTTTTCCCTCTTTTTCTAAGCCTGAAGCCCCCAGTTGATATTTCTTGGTTCTTCCTCACTACATAAAACATTCTTTTTGGTTGTTTGGTGTTATTCACCATCTCTGCTTATTAGAGCCTGCCATATATTTGCCTCTGCTGATGTCATACAGATAAAGAAACTGTCACTTCATTATGTGGCAATGCTTTTGAGAATGGAGCTGTGTCCTGAATTTTTGGAATATTTCTTTTACCACTAGGACTTGAAGGATGCTCAGTGGTCTTTTTGAATCTGCCAATGCATATAACCTAAAAGCTGACCTAGGCCAAGTCCATTTAACCCCAAAATAATGAAGTTGATTCATTCTGAAGCATAGTCCATTTCATTTTATTACACCCTCACAGCTGAGTGTCCAGAAAAATGCATGTACTTGAAAGAAATGGCCAAATATTGGAATTTGGCACAGTTGATGACAAATCCAGCCTTATCATTCTCTTTGTGAATTGGGGGAGAAAAAGATCTGTCTGTTCTTTTATAAACAGTTTGAGGGCAAAATGAGGCTGGCTATTTATGCTGCTGGAAATCTTGCTTGGTTCAGAGATTTAGGATTAGTTTTGTGGTGTTTGACAGCTTATACATCTCTGTCTAAGCTTGTGGTAACTGAAGTTGCCCAGTGGGAGGAAGGTTAAGTCGTCTTTCTGAACAGCTTCCAGTCATCCTTCTTTGCAGACCCAGAGGCAGCTCTGGTGGTTCAAAAAGAACAAATAATTCCTTCCCCCAGGAGGAAGCATTGATTGAGAGCAAAAACTGAATTTTCTACCACGTCAGAGCTCCTCTGCACACTTGGGATAGTGATAAGTATATAGCATATGCCATAATCATTGCATGGCCCAAAGATGTCTCTGCTGTTTCCTCCCCAGCCATTGATGTTTCTGCAAGAAGCAAGCTTTTAGAGTTTTCTCTATCCCTCATCTTCTGACTGGAGAGCCTGCTGTGTGGCCATCACTGCCCCCCGTGACCAACTTCCAACAGGGTATAATTTTGCTTTTGCTACTGGGAAGGTATTCCCAGAAATTAGGCTTGGGAGCCAGAAGGGTCCTGAGCAAAACACATTTGAAGGTTCAGAAATTTTGATTGTTGTTGAAATTTGTTTCCATGCTTTGCTCAAAGAAATTGGCAATGGCAAATTGATTTCTTCTTGTGTGTCAATTCAGATCAATTGCTATGCACAGGATAACTATGTGGAGAGAATCTCAGGCCATGCCTAAATGCTAGAGTTTAGTTAAAAAAGGAACCTGACTGTTAGAGATACCTGTTAAGTGTGGGAGCTGGCCCCACTGAGGTACTGGGTTTGAGAGCCTCTTGTCACCCGGGGCATGCAGTGATTATGGTGCATACTATACATACTTAGCACTGCCCCATGTGCACAGAGGAGCTGAGATATAGTAGTTCTTACTCTCAAGGAAAGTATACATAGAAAAATATGATATGTGGTCCCATTGGCCATAGTTCTGTGATGGGATATACTATTGTTTCTCCTTAATACATGCACATACTTAATAACACAAATTTTTGAGTTAGTTTCACACTTGGCAATTATTCTATTACCTGAAAATGTTTTAATCCAGTGCTTCTCCAACTTTAATACATATACAAATCACCCGGGGAACAGATTCTGTTTCAGTAGGCATGGAGTTGTGCCTGTGATTATGCCTTTCTAACATGGGGAACATGTTAGAAAGGCATGATGCCCATGCTGCTGATCTGTGACCCAAATTGCCTAGCAAACTTCTAAATTCTCAGATGGTTTCACACCTCTCTTAGGATAAAGGAAAAACATGACATGGTTTACAGGGTCCTTGCTTTGTCTTATGGTCTCGTTGCCATCTAACTCAACAGCCTCATTTTCCCTTCATGACTTTCTGTGCTTGTCCTAGACCATTGACTCTGCCCTTTGTTCAATCCTTTCCACTAGTCAAGTTCTTCTCATTTCAGGACCTTTGCACATGCTGCCCATCCTGTCTGAGATGCTCTTTATCTTTTCTCCTAGGTAAATTTTACTCTCCTGAATTGTACCCCACATCTTTAAAATAACAATTTTAAAAAAATTACTCATCCTTTGCATCTCAACTCTTCACTGCTTCAGCCTCTCTGACTTCTCCGACTAGAACAATTATCCTTATTATCTATTCCACAGCAGAGGACATTTTCACTTTCTGTTTGGTGATTACTGATATCTGTCTCCCCTGTTATAAGTACATCTACAACTGTTTTAAAAAATAAAATCTATTGAAAAAAATGGGCTTCCCTGAATCTGATATTTTTTATGTAGTGATTTGGGTCAGGCCTACAATACTATGAGGGTGAGGATCTTGTCTGTTTTTACCCACCAGTATTTTCCCAGCTCTTAATACACCATTTCTTGCTTCAATTCCTAGACTTTGATTTTCTTGGAAATGTCAATCCTCAGAGTAGGTTTATCAGGAAAAAGAAGGCCCTTATCCTCCAAACTGAGCTTGGGACAAGAAGTGAGATGAGGTTTGGGGTGGCCACTGGTTGGTGAGACATGTATTCTATTCCCCGACTGTGAGATATAACTTGGGTTTGTTTTACTTCCAGAATATTGTTGCAATGATGTATCCAACCTTTCAACCTCCAAAGGACTGAGGACACAATCCTATTCTGCTTCACATTCATTTCCTGTAGGCTTGTGTGACTGCCTTCCAAACTCTATCTTGCTACTGGACAAGGAGTGCTTTCTGGACAGAAATCAGGTCTTTCCTTATTTCTGCTACTGCAAGCTTTGTGCACAGTAGAAATTTAATAACATATGAGATTAAATCAAACCTGGAAACATGCACAGGAAAACTTTGGGTTCATGGCAGGGAATAGTTTGACCCATTAATATCTTCCCTAGGATTGCTGGGATAAAATAGTGATAATTTACCCTGTGGATATGTGAGTCACATAAAATGTCATGTTTCCCTTTTTGCATTGGATGTTGGAAAGCTAGCATCAAGTTCTGTTCAAGTGTATTGCACTTTATGGCAAGAATTTATTAAGCCATCTCAATTTCTTTTCAGATCAAGGCAGGGTATAGAAATAGATTACAGATATTTAGTGAGATGCTTATGAATGCTATAGTGTACTAGGAGCTCAACATGTGTTAACTCTAATTTTCTCTATTTAAAAATGTAACTAATATGACCCCCCCCCCCATTTTAACATGAGAAAATAGAATGCTTATATAATTTACTCAAAGTTATAGGGCTGAACTCTGGTTTAGACAAAGTAACTGAGGCTCAGAGAGGATAATTTACTACTTTAAATTTACTCAGCTGATTATTGACTGTCTTAGTCTCCTAGGGCTGCTACAACAAACTGTCACAAACTTGGTGGCTTGAAACAACATAAATTTATTCTCTCATAGTTCTGCAGGCTAGAAGTCCAAAAACAAGATGTCTAGTAGGGTCATACTCACTCTGAAGGCTTTAGGGAAAAATTCTTCCTTGCCTCTTCCTAATTTCTGGTGGCTTTGAGAAATCCCTTGCATTCCTTGGCTTGCAGTTTAATCTGTCTGACCTCTGCCTTCATCTTCACATGATCTTTTACCCTGTATGAGCTTCTGTGTGCGTCTACTCTTAAAGGAATATCAATTTTTGATTTGGTCTACCCTAATCCAGTATGACCTCATTTTAACCAATCATGTCTGTCGAAACCCTATTTCCAAATAAGGCCACATTTTGAGGTTTTGAGTGAACATGCATTTTGGGGACACACTATTCAACCCACTACAGTGACTGAGCTAGAGCTGGAAGCTAGGACTAATTTGGGGCCATGTTCTTTATATTACCCCAAACTACTTCTGCCTAGATATTTTGCATAATGCCTCATAATTGACTGATTCCCTACAAGAAAGATGATGCCTGCCAACTCTAAAGTTAATTTAGCAGTTACTCTTAGAAGTGGACTGGTGGTTGATTTGTATGGAAGAATTGCTAAATGGCCAATTTGGAGAGGATGTAAGCAGTGAATTTAGGTTTAAAAAAGAATTACAAGCCGGGCTCGGTGGCTTAGCCTGTAATCCCATGCTTTGGCAGGCTGAGGTGAGTGGATTGCCTGAGCCCGCGGGTTCGAGACTCGCCCAGGCAACTTGACGAGACTTCATCTCTACAATAATTCAAAAATTAGCCGGCGTGGTAGCGCGCGCCTGTAGTTCCAACTACTTGGAAGGCTGAGGCGGAAGGATCGCCGGAGCCCAGCAGGTGGAGGCTGCGGTGGCCTGGAGCGGCCACTGCACTCCAGTCTGGGCGACAGATTGAGACTCCAACTCAAAAAAAAAAAAAAATTACATTTTGAAAAGCCAAATATTTGGAGAATTGGGTTAGCTAGATAAAGATGGGCATAGTCAACATGGTGTTTCTATCCTCACGGCAACAGCCTCTTTATCCATATTATATGATCCCTCCTCCCAGCTCCCAATTCCCGTTGGTGAGAAGAGTACTTACCTTGCAAAATATCTTCCCACTTGTAGGGCTGGGGCAATGCTGTCTCTCAATTGCTTGTTTGATGTTAACATTATTCTGAGAATTACATCTCATTCAGCATGATATTTTAATGAGCCTTTGTCTGTTCTAGTTAAGACAGTTGGAGCTGAGCTAACAATGGGGAGAGAGGGTCCTCAATGACGTTGGTGGTCTTCGTAAGTCTGTTGCTTGGAAGAGCAGTTCCCGTAGCCACCCCATTCACTCTAGCAATAAGAAGTTGAAAATTCTGAGAATATCTCTTGTAATGTTCTTTTCTAGGTGTGATGTCCCCATATAGTTCTTGTGGTGGCAAAGTGGGTAGGCTGTCCATAGAGACTCTTTATCCTGGATAAATCAGTCACATTAGAGGACAAGAGGAACTGGGCAGGGCATGCAATAGGAATCAGGGTCAGATTAAGAAGGATGGCAAGTGGGGGAAAGTGAGACCACCTGGCCATTTTCTGGGCTGGGCTGTAGGGAGGAGAAGAAAGAGCATGCCCCACTGGTGGTTTAAAAGTCAAGTAGGGAGGCTAATCTGCTTAGTCTACCAACCATCTCTCCTCCAGTGTCCCATTCCCAGTGGAAAAGCCTTCCTCCTCTTGGCCCTGATGATGACTTAATTTTCATTTTGTCTGAGTTCTTCTGTGGTTCATCACCCCTGGATGGTATTTCTTCATTGACAATGCTTGGCATCTCCTTTATGAGGCTCACCAATCACTCATACTTTTCTGTAAATGTTAGATCCTTGAAACAAAGTTCTGAATAGAGAAAGAGTTGGAAATTACATAGGGAAAAGAGCATGACTTTTGCCTCCAAATAGAAAACCTTTTGACACAGGGAGTCAAATTTTTGTTTCAAAAATATTGTCAAGGGTTAAGGAGAGCTTCTCAAGAGGTATAGAGAGAAGGAAAAAAGAACAAAAACAAGAAAGAAAAGAGGGAAAGAGGAAGAGAGAGAAAGAGGGAGAAATTAAAAAACCTGGGTCCTCTGAATTACTTCGGCAGCATCTAATCATGATCACAAAGAGGGTTGGCAATTTCTTGTAGAACAAATACATTGCATGAGATAATTAGCATAATGATTTAGAATTTGAGTTCAGAAAGACCTTGGTTTAAATCTAGGCTTTTCTCCTTTACAGACATGTAAATTGGGAAAGTCCTTTGACTTTGCAGAGTGCTGCTTTTTC
Source organism: Tarsius wallacei (assembly GCA_963574415.1). Classification (NCBI taxonomy): domain Eukaryota; kingdom Metazoa; phylum Chordata; class Mammalia; order Primates; family Tarsiidae; genus Tarsius; species Tarsius wallacei. The sequence goes on from CAUYQG010002053.1 coordinate 16,689, forward strand.
ATTGGAAAGTAGGGCTACTAATAGCCTACCTAGCAGGCTTGGGGAGAAGATTCAGTGAGTGCCTAATGCATGTCAAGAGTGGCCAGCACAGTACTAGGGTAAACACCAAGTCTTATGGTGCTTTTTATTGTTTGTACACAGCAGTGTGCAGCAAAGCTGGAGGGTGGGGCATTGGGATGACTCCCACAGGCAGTGCTTGCTTCCCTTGGAAGCACCCAGCAAAGGTTCAAAGCACAGGCTTAAAGCCTGGGCCCATGTTCCTCGCTTGGTTGGTTGGCTTCTGTTTCTGAAGCCTTGCTTCTGTTGTCACAAGGATTTACAAGTTTCCTTCAGTGCCTTCAGTTCCTTCCTCCACACACGTTCGCGGTAGGCAATGCCTGGCAGGCCTCTCTGTGCCATGGGCAGGGATCTGGCTGGGAAGTCAGATTTCCTGACACGTTTGCTTCACCAGTAGCTCCAGTGCTTCTGGCCATTGCAGGCTCGCCACCCCCTCGCCCCCATGCTGGCTTCTCCTATGATTGTTTATTCTAGGTCTTTGTAGTCTTTCCTGCTGCCTCCAAAGTCTTGCTCCTCAAAAATGAAGCACTGCTGGTTGGGGATTTGAGACAACAAGCCAGGTGAAGCTGAGTGGATCGTGTTTGTTCAAGCTAATGTTGTGCTTGCAGGTAAGAGACTCGGAGGGTAGACAAAGTATTGGTTTGAAAAGTGGCAGCCTTTCTCTTTTTATAAAACTACTCGTATTTCTTAAGCCAGCCCTCAGAGGAACTGGAAGCATTCTTCTTTACAGACCCCATCAGTGATTCGTGAGAGCGTTTGTCCTAGATTTACTCAGCTCTGCAGCTGAAAAATGTAGCAGGCAGAAAGCTAACTTTGGAACAGTTGGAGGGCTTACCCCCTGACACCAGCATACATTTTCTTTCCTAGCCGAGGACCAATTATATAAAGGACCATATGGAAAAACTTCACTGGAAAAGAAATAAAGTGTGTCTAAGTTTAGACTCTGCTGGCCAGGAGGGGCCTGTTTTAGCCAGGGGATAAATTAAACATCGGCAAGACAAGGAGGCTGCTCAACGAAAGGGGAATGTCATGGGACTTGGCACTCTGAACACCTGAGTTCTTCCAGTCTAGCTTTGTCCCAGATTACTTTGTGACCTTGTAGAAGAAGCTCACTTGACCTCCTTGGGCCTCAGTTTCTTCATCTGTAAGTGAGAAGATTATACCTGACAGTCTAAGTCCCTGGTAGTATAATGATGCACCTGGCCAGAGAAAGACAGATGAGAGTGGGATTTGTGCTCAGAGTGACCTTATTTTAGATACAACAGTCTTAAAAATCTGTGCATTTAGCACATACTTCAGAAACTCAGTATTTAAAGAACTAGTTTTTATATTCAAGATTGTTTCTTAAGTAGAGGTGCCAGATAGTAGCACACATCTTTCCTGGTGGAGAATACACAGAAGCCTGGATAGATGAATAGCTGTGCATGCGTACACACACACACACACACACACACACACACACACACACACACGCACACACACACCCCACACCAATAAGTATCAATGGAAAGATGGGCCACTTCCATCAGACAAAAGAGTCACAGTCAGATATTGACAGCAATGAATAGATATCCATCTTCATCAGCACCCATGTAAGGGCACTTACTGTAAGGAGGCAATCTCAAAGACACCCATCGACATGTTGCTACCTATAGCCATGGAGTCCTTGTGTGAATGTCTGGGTTTTTCCTTCTTGTCTTCACCCCCCACATGGCCTCTCTCCAGCCCTTATCTGATATGAGCTCCACTCTCCCCCACTGCCTGGTTGCCTCTGCCGGCTCAGACTCCTCCTCTTACTTCAACTGGTGTCTGGCTTTTGTTTTCCTGGCTCTAAGCCCAACCTTGACTGTCTACAGGGCCTTTCAACTCCAGAGTCCTAAAAGGACTCTTTGGCCTCTGTGACAACTGAAATCCTCGGGGGGCGGGGGGGAATTTGGTTCATTCTTGCTGGGGCAGTGACCTGAATTTAAGCTGGCTGATGGGGTGCTGCCACAGCTGCCAAGCCTGTAGAGGGATGGAGAGACTCCCAGAGAACAGTGCTATAGGCAGGACGGTCACCCCCAAACTCAAGAACACTCGCCGAGGAAAATATTGTATGTACCACAGAAACACTTGGGGTCACTTTTTTGTTCTGTCTTCTGGTGTCCTCATCCCCTGTCAAGAGACACAGAGTGAAAACCACTGGTCTAGAATAATCTAAGAGTGGAGTAATCAAGAGTCTATGACTTTCTGTTTTGCCTTTAGAACTCCAATTTGACCAAAAGTCATGCACCCAATTCCAAGGAACAATTCAGAGATAAAAGATATGTTCAAACTTTTTTTTTATGATTTTATTCTCGCAATTTATTAATAATGCAAAAATGGTTAATGGACAGGCATCCCAACTCGACAGATCCATCCCAGCTTCCCTGTAGGAAAGTTCTTCCTCTTTTACCCAACTACCCTGTGCCTGTTCAGAAGCGGCTAAAAGTACCATCTTGGACCCAAGTTTACACAATAAATAAATCTAACTTATACAATCAGTCATTATATCTTTAAAAAAAAACCTAAAACAATGTCACTTTTCTTCAACTTTTAAAAACATTTTTTCCCCGTCTTCTAAAGCCAAGCATCATTTTCCAATAAGGAACCCCCTCTTTCTTTTCATGTTAAAAAGTAAGGCATCTAATGTCATGAATTCAATAAACTTTTATTAATTACCCATTACATGCTGGCACTGGAGAATCAGATGATTAACAGATCTCCAGGGACTGGTGAGATAGACAGGTGCATGGGGAATTCTAACTCAGGCAGTGATGCCGATATGACCCATTTGTTTGGTGATATCACCCTGTTTCTCTCACAGAGCTCACAGAGCCCACTGACGCAATGTCTGCCCAAAATACAGCCAAACACGACCAGAGGCAGGCTTGGAAATGAAGACAAAGACAAGAAGCTTCATTTTACCCGGTTTTCCCCACAAGCTCCATCTGTCCTCACCACATGGTATTCTTCCTCCCAACACCCACGTGCAGCCTTATCCCTCTCTGAAAACTCACCCGTAGTGATAACATATCTACTGCAGACTTCTATGTTATAACAAAAATAATTTCCCTGGAATGGATAACCTCTCAAATCCATTCCACCCCTGAGATGCTGCATTTCTCTGGTTATAAGACATTATCTGTGTTTATAGGAGAACTGTGTTTCTTCCTTCGTTTATCTATTTTGTGGAAACCAAACTCTACATTATCTTTGCTAGCTTTTTTTTTCTTTCTTAAAAATAAAAATTGAGGTGTCAGTATTCACCTTGATAAACTGCGAGAAAAAAAAGAAAGGGAAAAGAAGAGAAAAGAAAAAAAAAATCTTCCCCTACTCCCTTTCCTGTCTTTCCTCTATTGAGATCTCCTGTATCAATGATGTAGAAAGAACACCTGCTGAACTATGCTCTGGTCTGTGAAAAAATAAGAACAGCTGATCTCTTCTCATTGAAAATTAGATAAATATAATGATACATGTAATGCCTTTTGGGAGGTGCACATTTTGTCGTATGTGACTTTCTTATTTTCCAATTAGTCATTTGCTATAGAGGATGCGGATTTATTTGTTTTTAATTTATTAATTAGCAATGTATTAATTTATGTCAGTGTTGCCTTTTAAAAATGAGTTACTTGTTCACTCAACAAGTATTTATTGAGTGCTTGCTGTGTGCTAAGTGCAGTGTTAGGCCTTGGGGAGTCACCATGTATAACACAGAGTCCTTTCCTTCTGGAAGCCAGTGGAGAAAGAGAGTTTGAATGAACAATTATGATAAAGATGAGGGAAGTGGAAGTACAAGGTGCCATGAGAACAACAGTAGGGAAAGAATTTTATAACCTAATTAGGATCTAATTCTATAAATGTCTGTGTGCGCATACAGTCCTGAGAAGGGGCTGGGGAGTGATGGGGGAGGTGCTTCGCTTAGTTTTGTCTACTTTGGCCATAAGTTACTCAGGAGGTGTCTACTCAGTTCAGCTCTCAAAAATAGCACAGTGCTCAGTGGGGTTCATCAACTTGACATTGTCTGGAAAGATAGTAGAATTGTTTGAAAATAATGGAGAATAAGAATTTACTGAAAATGACCACACTGTGTGGATCAATTAGATTTAGCTTCAATTGCAATGGGCTAAAAAAACAAAAACAAAAGCAAAACAAAAAAGAGGTGGGAGGTTGGGGGCCGATACTGTCAGTTTGAACAAAATAGCATTTTCATCCTCATGTAAAAGAATACAAGGGTGGGAAGTGGGAAGTGGGAGGGATGGCATGGCACTCCACTGCATCAGAGACCAAGGCTCCTCCTGTCTTGTCTTGTCTTGTCTTGTCTTGTCTTGTCTTGTCTTGTCTTGTCATCCCTAGCACATGGGCTCCTGCTCATGGCCCCAAATGCTTGAGATCCAGCCATCTTAATCATACTTCTGGCAGCAGAAGGAGGAAGAAAAAAATGGACTGAAGCCTCATCCCTTTAGGAACACTTCAGTTTGTACTTCTGCTCTCATCCCATTGGTTGAAACATAGTGACATGAAATACAAACAGCAAAGGAAGCTGGGAAATGAAGGCTTTACACTAACGAAGCCTATGCACCATTAAAAATGAGGGGATTTTACTGCTAAGAAGGAAGAGAACAGAGATTGGTAAATAAACAGCATTCTCTGTCACATTTTCTACTAAGGACTTTACAGAGGTTTACTGCATGGAGCTAAATACAACAAATTACAGATTGTCTATACCTCTACTATTGTTCCTCCACATTCATGGATTCATTATTACCATTCACCTGGGTAGCTGAGAGATTAATTCTTCTGGATTCTTTTCTGTTTGACCAACATTGGGGTTTTTTTTGCCCACAATGGGACATCTAATTCTCACTTCAGGACTCTCATTACTGAGCTCAGAAAATATTATATTAGAAATATTCTTTAAAAAAACTATAAAGCAATGCATGCTTATTACAGCAATTTTGAAAAATTAAAAAAAAATGAAGAATAAAATATCTCAACCATCATCTCACGAGAAATTATGAGAGATTTTTTAGAGGTATATTTTTCATTCTATTAAAATAACTTTTTGAAAATGGTGGGAAACTGTGGGGAGGGGGTGGGGGAGTGGGGGGGAGGGGGGACTGACAGTAGTCAATATCTGCCTGGAGAGGGGGGCACAACTCATCGATAAGGGTAATTGCACGGTGAATATTTGTATACCTAGCCCAGAATTCTACCCCACAATTTTAAATAAAAATTAAAAGAGAGAGAGAAAAGAAAGAAAGTTTTATGGTGATCCTCTTTCACTTAATGAATAAAAAAAAAAATAACTTTTTATAAACATTTTAAAGATAATACAGGCCAGGCATGACAGCTCAAGCCTATAATCCCAGCACTTTGGGAGGCCAGGGTGAGGGGATTGCCTGAGCCCACTGGTTCGAGAACAACCTGGGCAACTTGGCGAGATCTTATCTCTACAATAAATAATAATAAAAAAAAAATTAGCTGAGCATGGTAGTGCATGCCTGTCGTTCCAGATACTCGGAAGCCTGAGGCAGAAGGTCGAGGCTGCTGCGATGGCTGTGAGTGTTCCGCTGTACTCCAGCCTGGGCAGTGGAGTGAGACGCCAACTCAAAAAAAAAAAAATACATAGTGTACCCTTTAGGTAAAAAATTCAAGTGATACATAAGTATACAGAGCAAAACATGAAAGTCTCCCTGTAGCATCCTTCACTTTGATTCATTCATTTATCCAGTCATTCAAAAATATTGAGTTTTAATTATAGCACTAAACCCTGCAGTTATAGCAGTAATTAAGACAGACACATATTTGTCCTTATGGAGCTAACATTCTGGAGGGACACACAGACAACAGATGAGAGAGGAAAATGGTAGGATAGATGGGGCTCCCTCAGATATGGGTGGTGGTGATGCCTTTGCAAGTCACAAAAAGCCTAGGCACTAGATCCAAACATCCAGGGGCACAGTTTGACTCAGTTATTCCAATGACATCAATCCATAACTAGATTTTCACACTAGTTTTTGGCTTAGCTGCCAACATTGGTACCGTTCTTAGGTGAGTTCCATTGTCACAGACCTGATATATCATCTAGCAGCTCCTGAGACTGCAACTTTTCTCTTTTCCAGTCATTACTTCACCAACACTACCAATCACAGTCCTGGGATTAAATTGCATTGGCCTACTTAGGCTAACTTGGTTCATTCTCATACCAATTGTTACAGCCAGGGAGACAGAATACACTGATTAGTTCGAGCCACTTAAGTCCCACTCCAGAAACTGGACATGGACCAAAACATGGTAAGGAAAATTGTGGTCCAGCTAAGAAGAGAAGGGGTGGGAGTGTATGGGTGACTAATGATCACCATTTGTATAACTTGGCACTTCCTGGATGAAAAGGAGAAAGGAGACAGCCTTGTGAAGGGTTAGAGGAAGATTGTTTCAAAATGTAAAAAGATTTTGAGCTGAGAGAGGTTGGTGAGTTCAAAAGGATAAGGAGGTCAGAATTGCTCGGTGAGAGGGAAAGAGGAGAGCTATTGTGATGGTCATTTTTCCAGTCATGTCTCTGCAAAACAAATATTTTTTATTTTCTCTACATATAATGGAAATCACGTCCTATGAGTGTTTTCTGACTGGCCTTTCTCACTGACTAAGAAAATTGCCTTGGAAACAGTTTTGTGTCAATACATATAGATTTATCGTATTCTTTCTAATGACTATAGTTTATGTGTATCAACAGTTTATTGAACTATTCCTCTAATGATGAACATTTTTCTCATGTTTTTTATATGCATCTTGAAGAAAATGTGTCTTTTATTAGAATAAGCTCTGGGATACAGAATTCTGGATTAAGGAATGTGCACATTTTAAGTGTTAATACTGCCAAGTTACCCTTTCAATGGCTTTGCAATGAATACTCCAAACAAGAGTATATGAGAGTGTCTGTTCCCTTAACAACACTGAATATGATCGATATGTTTAATTATTTCCAATCTAATGGATAAGAAATGTGAGCTAATTGTTGATTTAATTTTCATTTCCCTGATTACTAGTCAAGTTGAACAACTTTTCATATGTTTATAGTCGCTTGGCATTTCTTTTTATGTTAATGGCCTATCTCTATTCTTTCTCAATTTTTCATTTTTTGGCATTTATAGGAGCTTTTTATATATTCTGAATATTAATCCTGCCCATAATTTGTGTCCTAAGCATTTTCCCTTAGTCTGTTGCTTATTTTTTCCCAAATTGTATTATAAAAAATTTCAAATACTCAGCAATTTAAAAGAATGATGCTTATTTTTAAAACTTCTCTTGTAATGTCTTTTGTATACAGAGTTTAAATTTATTTTACACATCTTTGAATTTTTTTTTAAACTTCTGACATTCTGTATCCTACCTAGGAACACCTAACTTACTCCAAGTTAATAAAAATATGCATGTTTATTTTCATCGAATATTATTATAGTCTTGAACAGAGTTCTTTAGTCCATCTCAGTTATATTTTGGTGCTGAGAGCAGAGGGTTGGGGCAAGTATAGCTTCATTAAATCAATGACATTGGAACGACTAGCTTTTCACTTGGGGGGAAAATAGACCATTCTTTATCTGTCCATGTGAAATTTCATCTTTTCTTTAAGCTAAATTTCTGTATCTACCTGGAACCATTTCTGTATCCTCTGTTTTATTCTAATGTTCTATTTATTAACTTCTTTACCAATACCACACTGTTTTAATTACTTCACCTTCATTGTATATTTGGATATATGTTAGGTCAAGTACGATCATCACTGTTCTCTGTCTACAGTCCTTTATTTCTTTCTTTAAAAAAACTCACTCTGCCCTATAAACTTTATAATCAGCCTGACAGTTTCCATGAGATAGCCTGTAGGGATTTTGATTTAGAATTCACTGAAATTTTAAAATGAAGTCAGGAAGTATTGGTATCTTAATGTGAGTTCTTTCCATACAGGGATACTGTGCATCTTGGTTCTTTATCCTTGAGAGGAAAGCACCTCTGGCTCTGTAAAGGGACTGTGCTGGGTCTCCACTCTCCAGTGATTGTGTCATCCTGAGGGCTCAGAATTCTTGTGCTCTCTGCAGCGAAGGAAGGGGAACATCATGATCAGATAGAAATCATCACCAGTGCACAAGAGACTCGGCACAAGGCCTGCCTTGTGCCAGGCACATTGTTGATGGTAAGGAATTAGAGCTTTGGAATCATAAGGGCATCTTCTGTTGGTAATATGTGGAACTGCAGAATCCATCTCCAACATCAAGTGGAGATTCTGGTCTTAGGTGAAGACAAGAAAGTGCAGCTCTTTTCCAAGACTAGCCCTCTTCCCACATGCTGCAGGGCCTGGCTTCTCCCTCCAAAGCCACCCCCCACCACCTACAAGGCCTGGCTCCTACACTTCTTTCACTTCTACTCTCTTTCTCCTTTTCTTGATGTTTCTACACATAAAGGTTAAGCGTCACTCATTATAAAAACCAAGAACTTCACTGATGTCTGCTTCTCCTCCCGGCTACCATCCCATTTTCTTTCCATTCCTCCAAAAACAGTCTCTGCTCATGACTTCCACTTCCTCAGCTGCCATTCCCCCTTTGTGCTCTGAAAGCTCTTCTTTCTCCAGATGGACTTTCTTTCTGCTCCTTCCAGCTTGGTGTCACTGGAGGTTAATTTCAGACATATTTTTCCTTTGCAACTTTCTACATCCTCTTAGACAAACTTGTGTATTCCCATTGCCTCAATTCCCAGAGCAATGACTATAAGCTCATGACTTCCAAATATAAATATCCAGCTCAGAACTTTCCTCAGAGCTCCTGGCTTCTTATTTCCAACTGCCTACTGGACATTGTTATCTGGATGTTCCCAGGCACCTCAAACTCATCTCATCTGATGAGTTGTCGGAGTGAGGAAGACTGCAACCATTCCTGGCCAGACCCTACACATGTTAGGCTGTATAACAACAGCTCACAGGAAAAAAAAAAAAAAGGAAAAAATCACCACTCACCCCCTGGGATGCAGACTGGAGAAAGCTACCCCCGTTAGTCTGAGCCTTGGTGTCATGACACTCTCTCTGTGCAGTCTGTGAGGTATATTCAAGACAACAAGGGATGCTGGAGTCACTGCAGTTGGACCTCTCCATGCCCAGTACTTTGTGAGGGTCTCTTCTGCTTCACAGGGTCAAAATAAAAAGTATTACCATTTAACTTAACTTGATAATAAAAATCTTGCATTTCCCCCATTTGCTAACTTTCTCTTGGTCTAATTCCTTTGGACATTTGGACATTTATTTATTTAATTATTTTTGAAGAAGCGGTATAGAGAAACTTGTAAGCACTTGTCCTCTTCCATGATCTCTTCTCTGGTCTCTAAGATGCCTATCTGATTTCTTTCATCATCCTATTCTCTTTTTAGATCTTATACACTGTTCTGCTTTAGGATGTGTATATCATAGTCTCCCCTTGCCCATATCAACCTAGTGCTGTAACATACTTTTTTTGATATGTATATCTAAATATATATGAGCCAGAAAGTCTTATATACATAAAAGACTTTTCATATATATACATATATGTTTAATATGTTTAATCTCCTGAAGAGTATAGATAATGTAACTAAGAAATGAGGCTTTTGCAATTTTTCTCACACAAGGCAGTGCTGACTACTTGAATAATTTCAGTGATGCAAGTCATAACTACTCACCTACATGAGAAACAGGTACAGGAAACAGAGCAAGAGGGATACGAATGCTGGCCTCTTGAGCTATATTCCCACCTAGATTCTTCAAATGGTTGGACTGACTAAATGTAAGAGTCGATTCAAACAGAGACTCCAGATAAAAGGTCAATTCAGTTTAAACAGATGAACTCTGAGTTGGAGTGATTTCCAGACCACCCCAATTGTATTTCAAGTAGTGAGTAATAAATTCCATAAACCAAGGTAACAAATCTGACATCACAGATGAAGACATGACTTTAGATTGAAGCCCCCAACATTGGGTGGGAGTCAGATCCTGCACAAACATTGTCCTGAAGCAGCCTGTGGCCCCAGATGATTACCTGGTGAGCCCACCACAATGAGAAACTTTAGATTAAGTACAGGAGCAAGGACCCTGGTTTGGACCACCCGGGTTCAAACTCTAGCTTCATGCTTTAACAACTGAGTGACTTTGAGCAAATTACTTAAATTCTCAAGGTCTCAGTTTCCTCATCTGCAAGATGGACTATTAAGTTACATCTGTCTTACAGAGGTTTTGTGAAGATTAAGTAACATATCATGTGTAGAATGCTTAGAGCAGTACCTTATTCACAACAAGAACTTAGTGGTTATTATTCCACAGTTGTTAGCTATTCTTCTTCCATGACTGTCACTCCTGGACAGGTCACAAGACTTGCCCTGTGAATTTTTTTTTTTACTTTTTTTTTTAGTAAAGATAAGAGGTACAAATCAGGATTAGGTACATAAGTAGCCTACATGCAGGTGAAGTTGGGCCTTCAGGTGGTCCTAACTTCCCTTGGTTTAGGATCAGGTACCCTTAGTGATGTTATGTGCTCCCATCCCCACCGCCTCATGCCTTATGAATTTTGTTCCATAATAAATAGTGCTAGTGTTTGACTCCCAGAATGCAATGATGTGAGACTGACTTCCTGTTGCCTGGCTTTTCTGTCAGGGGTGAACTGTGATCCAGGCAGGAGTTGGGATCCTGTTAAATGTTCCTGCACAGTAAACACTGCAAGAGGCCTAATTACAGACCACAGGTGGTGATTGGTTTAGAGTACATGGAGAACTGCTTAAGCCAGAAATAAATGGAGATTCTCCGCAGATGATTTCTGCAAGCAACACCTTCACATCGGCCTCTCAGGTGTCAGGGGGCCCGGAGATGAGAGAGAATGAATGCTGCACAATTTTCCAAGGCAGTGGGAGCCTTAGTTCAGTTGAATTAGAAAATGGTTGATTATAGGACTGCCAGAATCTTTTACAGACTGACTGTCCCAGCAAAGACATGACTGCTTCCAAAATCTCCTGGTCTAGTTTCCATTACAATAACACAGTTGCTAATTTCTATGCTCTCTCAGGCTGAAGTCCTGCAAAATTTTCTCATCCTCTAATTACTCTTTCCATTTGGTCCTCTAATATAGCAGGAAATTTACTACTGTGCTACTGAAATTGGAAAAGTGAGGCAGAATCCCTTGGTTGTAGCCGTTTTTCCTGGGTTCAACATAAGACTGAGCTACAAAGTTAGATGGGTGCTCTGCAATTTGAGGGTGTTAGCTTGACTTGACGGGTCATGGTGAGGCATGTAGTACCTGCCTAACGACCACTGGAATCCAAGTTTGTGTATTGCTTTATGTTACCCCCAGGTTTGCTCACACTACTTCTCTGCCTCAAAAGCCTTTCCCTTGCCTTCTTTCTGTGTTTTATCTCATTTGCCCCCTGGTTCTTTTCCCAAATGACACCTGAGGAATAATGAGGCTTGTTAACATTTGGGGGGTCTTACATTAAACACCATGAAGATGTAACCTGGTGGTGGTAGTAGGGATAGTGGGGTGAGAGAAGGATTTTTGTCCACTTTTATTCACTGATACATCCTGTTGTAGTCTGGCACTTAGAACAGAGCCTGGTGCAATGCAGGCGATCAATACATACATCTGAATTATGAATGAAGGAATAAGTGAGTGATGCTAAGTACTTTATACAGATTATCTCATTCAATCCTATAAGAATCATACAAGGTACTATTATCACCTGCATTTGGTAAATGAGGAAACTGAGGCTTAGCAAAACTTGGCTACCTACAATCGTACAGTCAGCAAGTGTTGTCAACAGTCCTCAAATCAAAGCTGTCTGGTTCCAGAGCCCGTGCTCTGAGTCAGCCTAGCCATATGGCCACACGGCCATGTTCCCAACCACTGGGCTACACTGCATTTGTGTTCTATACTGTACCTGTGCTAATCTGGAGCACAGGACTTATCAGCCTGAACTTCAGCTGACCTTTTGTGTAACTTGAATCACAGTGACATGTGCTCTGCCAGCTCTTCTGTCAGTATATGGTCCCTTATACCTGTCTCTCAGTTGACGCCATAAGTTGGTCTCAAAGGATACTCTACTTTTTCCTGTGTTGTTTACTTCCTCATGAGAGAGGGACCTGCTCTTACCATCACTGGCTGCAGTAGAACATGGACCAGACTCTAACTTGGACATTTTACCAAAGTTTCAAGAATGATGAGACAGAAGCATAATATAAAGGCATAGCGTTCAATTGCTGGACAGGCAGCTTCATCCCAGGGGATTCTCAGCCCACTCTCTCTGTTATTTATTAGTGAGTGGTTTCCTTGTGGCAGGGAAAACCCATCCCCTTATCCCTACGTCAGAACTCCCTCATGCCTCAGAATTGGGTCCAGATGGACCCTGGGAGAGGGAAACATTTTTTGCCCTACTGTAAGCTAGAGGCTGCCTTCCAAATCATGTATTGCCCAGGATGATGGGCAGCATGTGTTTTTTTGTTATTTATTTATTTATTTATTTATTTATTTATTGAGTTGGAGTTTCACTCTGTCGCCCAGGCTGGAGTGTAGTGGCATGCTCACAGTCACTGCAGCCTCTACCTGCTGGGCTTAGGCAATCCTTCCACCTCAGCCTTCCAAATAGCTGGAACTACAGACATACGCCACCAAGCCCAGCTAATTTTTGTGATTTTACTGTAGAGACCAGGTCTCACCAAGTTGCCCAGGCTGGTCTCGAACCCTTGGGTTCAGGTAATCCTCTTGCCTTGGCCTCCCAAAGTGCTGGGATTACAGGCTGAGCCACCATGCCCAGCCAGCATGTGTTTTCAATCGCTCCAGGAAGCATCCCATCACCAGTCTGACTCTAAGGACCCAAGCTGAAAGTCATACAAGAGATCAGCATTGATACATCCCAGATTTTGAGTTACCAGTCTCAAGAAGAACCTGGGATATCCATCCTCCAGGTGGGGCACAAACATTCCAGTTCAGCAGGGCCACCTAGGCCAGGCCAACTCCTTTCCAGCCTCCTCTAAGCCTCAATACCTCGTTGTCCATGATAAGTCTCTCATAGTGGCTGCAAGTTTCTTGAGAGCTGTGACTTATTCACCCATTTCTTCTGTGCCTAGTCCAGTACGTGGCACACAGTACTCTGCAGATGCTGGTTGTGGCCAACTGAATGCCCATTGTCTCTATTCTGCTCTGATACGGTCTCATCTCTGAGCCCTGAAAAAACATTAGCTTTCTGCAGCAGAACATCTGTAGACTCAGCATCCTGGAGCCAGAAGAATCAATCTGAGCATTGCAAGCCCTAGAGAGAAAAGCCTTTTCTCATGTTACCCTGGGGGTAGGTGCCAGGCATGCCCTGGGATTCTGGACACGAGGCATAGGACAAGATGCAGAAAAGACAGGATTGTAGAGCTCAGTTTTAGTGTTTTTTTCCTGGTCTGTGTTGACAAGGCAAATAGTAGCTCTCAGACAGTATTATCCGACGATGTGACAGAGGCAGATGCAAGTAAATAGACAGGCTCAGCCTGAAACTCTGAGTTCTCTACCAGTTAGTTCGTTCAGGGCTATCTGGGACCTGCTCTGATTTATGCAAAGGGAAGAGGCCAGTGTGGTCAGCAGCCCAGAACTTTGTGTAAATTCTTTAATCCATTTGGCATACTTAACAAAAAAAATTACACTAGCAAAAAAATTACAGGGGAGAATGGGAAAGTAGTTTGCCTTTGGCAGGAAAATGGTTTGTTAGAACATTAATTACGGGAATAGATGCAACATGAGAATCTTCTAGATACATTTTATTTATATGACCCTTTGTTGACTCAAGAGCTGCTAGGTGCCATGTGTTGAATGTTATTTCCCTCATGTTTAGATGTTGACGTTCTAATTCCCTGTACTTCAAATGTGACCTCATTTGTCTTCACAGAGGTCATCAAGTTACATGAGGTCTTCAGGATAGGCTTTAAACCAATATGACTGGTGGCTTGTTAGGAAGGGGTAACTTGGACACAGAGGTAGGCATAGAGGTTAGATGATCTGAAGAGACACAGGCAGAAGATGGCTATCTACAAGCCAAGGAAATTGGCCTAGAATAAATTCTGCCTCAGAAAGAACCAATCCTACCAATACCTTATTTTTGGACTTCTGGCTCCAGAATTGTGAGACAATAAATTTCAGTCGTTTAAGCTGACTAGTCTGTGGTACTGTTGCAGCAGCCCTAATAAACGAATACAAAGGGCATCTGGGAATCGATAGTTTGTGCTATACACCAGCTGCCAATCCTGCTGGTAGTCAGTAGTCTACTTAAGGGGTGTAACTTTCTTATCACATCACCAATAAGGGGCCTCTCCTGGATCTTAGGGCCTGAGGATTGTTCACAGTCAAGACATAATTGGAAAAGGCCAATAAGCAATGATCACGCATGCTGCATAATTATCACACACAAAGACAGGCAGTCTTTTCCAGATTTGCCTTTTTCTTCCTCTCTGACAGAAGACTCAACACAATCAGAACTAGTGGCATTTGTTGCCCCATTTTGGCGCTGCCTTTGCCAACACACACATCAACTTCACCTGGATTCCTGCAGCCTGAGGCACAGAGGCTCAGGTATTGGCTGGTTGTGGCCCCTGAGTTGACCACATATGGCAGCTTGCTGCCAGTCCAAAACTGCACCCACTCCAGGGTTCCAGCCCTCCCAGAGTGCCCAGTACTCTAAATGCCAATCACTGAATATATTTCTGTGAACAAAACTAAAATTTAATTAGGAAAAGGGATGTCCAGACATGTTTGCTGGCAGAAGGGAGGCATTCCTTAGAGAGAATGAAACTGCAAAAGAGAGAGTGTATACCAATAGGATTGGGGCACAGGAGGAAAGGTTGGCCTGGCAAGGATATTTGACATTTGTTGAGGCCTCCTGTGTGCCAGACCACATCCTACCATTTTATGCCTACCATAATAGTCTCATGAAATTCCTGTAAAATATACATTATCATCATCATTTTGCAGAGGTGAAAACTGAGATGCATGCAGGTTAAATAGTTTGCTCAAGATCATACAGGAGGTAAGAGTAAACCAAAAATGTCTGTTCATTATACTAAGCTGCTTTCCTTAGAATAAAATAGCCACTCTATTCCTTTTCCCTGTGTCAGTAAACAGAATAGGAGTGGGAATAGAACTAGATAGGGCATGACCTGAATCCCATTCTCTCTGCTGCTCCAGATCCATCCCCTGCCTCCCTTCAGTCCTGCCCTGTGCCTGGGAACTTGACCTCTGTGTGTTGCTTCAATGGGTTCCCTTGCTTATGGACTTCTGGCTGAGGTCACCCAGTGGAAGTCACCTGCAAGAGACCAGATGACAGGAGGGGAGATGTGTTGGGTTTATTTCCTCACCTCTCTTTCTGCTGACTTGCCTCCAGGTGGTGGTGTCCTTCCATTCCAGGCCATAGTTTCTATTAGATGGTCCTCTCCATAGAGCTCTTTCTCTGGGTTCCACTAACATCACTTCTGTTCCCAGTCCTGGAGTACTGCACCACCTCTTGTTTTTTCTTTAAACTCCGGCACACCTCTGAAAAAAAGTTCCTTATCAAATTCTCCTTCAATTAGCCAGCTTGTACTTGCCATTTTTTTCCTGCTAGAACCCTGACAGAGAGCACAGTAAGCTTGAGACAGAACAGAGCAGAGGTGGTGATGAGGTGAGCCTGGGATCATCCCCCGAGAAAGGGGGCTAAGAGAGGTGGAAGGAACCCTGTCAGGTGAAGAAGATTTAGAGCAGTGCTGTGTGGATGAGCTTGGGAAGAGGTCATTTAGAGTTAATAAAGGTCATGCTGAATGGTATCATGGGCCCCTTTGTGGTTATATGGCCAAAGATTTGAAGTAGAACCAATTTACCTGGCTTCTGAATATGTTAAATCTGAGAAAAGAAGTAGAACAATGTGTACCAAGAGCCTGGAAAGGGTAGAAGGAAGAAAAGATGAGCTCCAAGATGCCTAAGAGCCCTTGGTCTAGCAGGGGAGACAGGTGTGGAAAGAGACAACCACAGCATAGTACATCAGGCATTAGAACAGGGTTCTGCCCACTACCTGGTAGGTGCCATGGCTTGGGTGAGTTTCAGGTCTTGGGTGTTTTTTCATCTGTAGCTAGGTCTCTCATATCTAAGTCTCTCTGCAGTGCTTGGAAAGGAACTCTGGACTCTGTGCCTCAGTCATTCAGATCCTGTGGTTCTGAAGTTTGTCTGAAAGAAGACATGTGCCTGATGTTCCTTAACGGTGAGCCCAGCTGGCACTAATGATGGGTTTGGGGTACTATTTCATACTATTTTTGCTAAGCCCTTGGAAACTCCTTAATCTTTCATTGCCAGTCAGCATTCTTTCCTTCTAAGCCCCCAAAGGAGAGATATGAGAAAATGCCTGGCAAAAATAAAATGTAACATTTGTAATGACAGATCATCAGCTGGGTTTTTACCTCCAGCCCCAAAGCAGAGAACTCTAGTAAGCTAGTTTGGCCTAAAGAACTTCAGACCAAAGGCTGATCTAATGCAACCCATCAGCTACAGGAAGAACGTAACCAGAAGGAAGTGGTAACAGAAGAAAGGGTTTTGGGTTCCAGTACTTAGCTCAGAGCTGCCCTGGAACTCAGGAGAGGGAGATGTCTTGGGCCAGCCACATAGAAGAAGGAAGAGGGAAACAGATGTTGGCTGAGTGGCCATGAGGGAACTGACCTGTGTCTGTCTCTCTTTCTGCCACTAAAAGGGAAGAAGCAAAAAGGAGTATCATGCTGTGTACCAACATATGGTATGCTGTGTGCATAGCAATTCTGCTCACAGGGACCTGGAATTGACATTAGTGTTCTTCCTCTTGGTAGAACCCAAGACAGGAGAGAGTAGGAGGGAAGGAGGCTTGAGAACGCCCCCTGCTAAGGGCCTGCATGCCCTGCTAAGGTCCTGTGTCCCTTCCTCTCCCCTGTAACTGAGTAACTACTAACCACTGGCCCTCCTGCAGATAATAACTAGACTGGACAAAACATCAAAAACCAATGATCAAAAGGCACGAGACACTAGAGAGTGAACATACCAGACAGATTCTGAGAAGTAGATGACACTTAGAACAAGGGAATGACATAGTGTGAGTTTGTAATTTTTATTATTTTATTATTTTTATTTTTTGGTTGGTTTTTTAAAATTTGTTTGCTACTGGAAAGTAAGGATGGAACCCCAGAGAGGAGCGAATCAGAGAAGAAGAGCCACAAATGTGTATAAACTCTGCCTGAAACTCTGATGTGCTCCAAACTGTGCGCTACCAGAAGAGACTCCAGAAAAGCTTAGGGCTACTGCCCAAGAGACAGTCTGCAGTTTGAGTTCAACCAATTGCATTTTCTTCTGGGGTTGGTGGTAAGCACTCTTCAGGATATAAACAGGATATATAACATAATCCAGTCTCCCAAAGGCAACATTCACATGTTCTAAGACGCAATTCCAAACCACTGCACATATGAGTAACTAATAACATCTATCCTAAAGGCCTGGGTTTCTTGCTTCATTAGAGATGGTGGGGTAGCTACTCTCAAAGTAGGGGGCCCTGGGACTCCTTCAGGGTCCTTGAGGTCAAACTATTTTTATAATAATGCCAAGATGTTATTTCCCTTTTTCTTTCTCATTTTCTCACGTGTGTACAGTGGAGTTTTTCAGAAGCTATATATATGACATGTGATGTCAAAACAGATTGAATGTAACAGGGGATATGAAAAACCAGCTCCCTTCTATTAAATTAGGTATTGACAAGGTTTGCAAAAATGTGAAATGATACTACTTTTCATACTAATTTTTTTTTCTAATTTGGAAAATATAATTATTTTTCACAAAAATGAACTCATTACTTTAAATAAGCAGATAAAACAATTTTTAAAATATCTTAGTCTTCATTTTTTTTTTTTTTTTTGAGTTGGAGTCTCACTCTGTCACCTAGGCTAGAGTGCAGTGGAATACTCCCGGCCACTGCAACCTTGACCTGCTGGGCTCAGGTGATTCTTTGCCTCAGTCT
The DNA here is from genome assembly GCA_963574415.1 of Tarsius wallacei. NCBI lineage: Eukaryota > Metazoa > Chordata > Mammalia > Primates > Tarsiidae > Tarsius > Tarsius wallacei. Next base: position 34,800 of record CAUYQG010002053.1, read on the forward strand.
TCCAAGTAGCTGGAACTACAGGCCCTCACCACCATGCCCAACTAATGTTTTGATTTATTGTAGAGGTGAGGTCTCGCCAAGTTGCCCGGGATGGTCTCAAACCTGTGGGCTCAGGCAATCTCACCTTGGTCTCCCAAAGTGCTGGGATTATAGGCATGAGCCACCACTCCTGGCCTAGTTTTCATTTCTAATGATATATACATATATATATATATCAGTATATATACGTGTGTATATATATACATATATATATAACTATAATACCTACATAAACAAAATTTCTTTGGGATCACAGGTAAGTTTTAAGAGAGTAAGCTGTCCTGAGACAAAAGGGTTTGAGAGTTGCTGGTATAAGACAGTTATTCTCAAACTTCAGCATGCATCGACAAAGTCACCTGGGCAGCTTGTTAAAACAGATGGCTGGGCCCTATCCCCAGAGTTTCTGACTCAGTAGGCCTGTGGTAGGGCCTAAAAATGTTCATTCCTAACAAGTTCCCCGATGATGCTGATCCAGGCCCATGCAGGTGTAAGGGATGCTGCGTGTTGAAACCAGACCCCCCCCCCCAAACCCTCCCCCTCCACTCCCCGCAGGACCAAGTCGTTTATTTTCCAGCTAACTCAATTGTTGCTCGCTTAGTGGCTCGCAGTTGAGCTCCTCCTCAGGGCATTGCCCTGGAAAGAAGGAGCTGCCTTGTCCAGTACAACACTGCCTCCTCAGGGACAGCTTATATCCAGGGACAGGGTAGTGTGGGCACGTAACAACTTGGCCCCTTTTCCTCAATGCAGAATGACTCTGAAAAGCCCTTTAAGTGTGGTGCTCCCCATGGGATGAGGTGGGGTCCTCTTTGCATCTTCATTCCAGTTCTACTTCTCCCTCTGTGCAATCCTGCTGCCTTTACTCCCTCACAGGCATTCCCAGTAGTACTTCCTAATAATCAACATGGTACAGTCCCCCACCCCCAGGGAACCTTACCTGCAACAAATAGTGAAAGAATGGGCCTATTTTGTAGCCTCGTAGTCTCCAGTCTCTGTGATGGGCAGAGTGACAGTTCTTCTGATGGCTAGATTTCTTTGCCTTTGCGTATGTCTGGACAAGTTGAAAGCACTAGGGATGTGGTATTCCCCTATAAAGTGTCCCCATTGGTGTGCAGAGTCCGGAGGGATGGTCTGGGGCAATGATCTGGATTAGTCATCCTGACAATGCCAGTTGGAGCTGATTCATGCCTGCTTACAAGTGCCAACTGTTATATTTTTAGAAATTTAACAAGTGGAGTGTTAAACATAGTCATATTAACAATTCAATCATATAATTAAATAAATATATAATAAATTATATATTAAATAAATTATATTTTTAGAAGATATGTACTCAAAGCTTTTTACTTCCTAATTATTTGACTTTATTTTACATGCTTCTGTGTTTCTACATTTATCTATGTTCTTAAAGTTATTAACATTCAATGTACCTGTGTAGTGAATGTTGCATATAATGGTGTACCATATAGATACAAAATATGTTAATAACTTTAAGAACAAAGTCATAGAAAATGTAGTCAAATCATCTGAAAAGAAAAGAAAAGCCAAGTTATCAGAAGATAAAAGAGTTGCTAAACTCTAGGAAAACAGCCAATAAGGGACTGAGTTGATATCTTCCATCCCAACTCAAAAGTTTCCTGTTTTATCTCCTGACCCAGGAGACTGTCAGAGACTATTTCATTTCTTTTAGCTCTTTGCTGATGGCGACTCTATACCTTCCCCACTTGCATGGTTGGAATTCTGACTTTCTTATTCATATATCTGGTCCTATTTACATCTTCTAATGCCAACTCTGCTGATCATTGAAATAGAGATGACATGCCCTTGTCTTTGAATAGTTCAAGTCTAGCAGAAACTATATACATGTACAAAAGTAATAAAATATGGCGACATGCACATCTAAGTGAAAAGATGAATGCCTGTTGAACAGAACTGTAAGTGTCAGGTGACTGACTGTATATTAGGGAAAATTCCACAGAAGAGAGGATACATAAGCAATGTCTGTGCAGAACAGCTGAGATCTGCCAGGTAGGCAAAGGGTGCCAACTGGAAAGAACATTATATGCAATGGCACAGAGACTATTCAGGATATAGCCTTTGATTTTTGGTCATGGAGACTGTGCAGGGCTGCCCACACTCTCCCTTGGTCCCTGAAGACCACGTGTTATCCTATCAGCATTAGGTCTGCTGGCATCAGAAAGAGGACAGCTGACTTACATGGGAATCACAGTCTGACTAAGGCTGTGCTCACAGGCTATTATAATCCCCTGAGCTAATTGGACACTATTTCTATATTCGTGTGCTCCCGCAGCTTTTTAGGATGATTCAGAGGTTTTATGATTAATCTCATATTGGAAGGCGCACCTGTGGAACTCCTTCTTTGAAAATCTTCCAATTACAAGACATGTCATTGTTGTGATGGTTTAGATATTCTGCCGGATGGAAGGTGTTGAGAACGCATCAGGTGACCTGCAACTTGTGCTGTCTGATTAGAATCATGTCCAGAGTTAGTCCACTGACCTTCAGCATGGAAGAATTGGTTTGGATAAATTAAAATCCTGGCAAAGTTCCTAGAAGCTTCAGTAGCTTGTGCTAAAATGTTGTTCCATTTCCTGTACAGCAAAAAAGGAGGTTGCTCTGGTATTGAAATCAGGATATAGCACAAGTCCCTCTAGAACCCTGTATAGCCATAGCTTCTAACATATTCTCTAGGACCAAGAGTCTTCAATAAGCAGCCAGGAGCAAGGAGGAATATGCACACTGCAATCAGATGAGAATGTTCTGTCTTAGTTGTCGCATTTCTGGGAAGATTGACAGGTTCCAAGTTGGCAGACCCTAAGCCTTTCCAACATCATAATAAACCTGTTTGCATTTTTGCCTCCCTGGCAAGACTGCCAACTCTTTGAGGGTAAAGACTGGGTTTGATTTATCTCTGGATCCCAAAAATTGGATGAATGGATGGGTGGATGGATGGATGGATGAACGGATGCATGGATGGATGCATGGATACATGGATAGATGGTTACTCTTGCCCTATAGCAACTTACAGTAAAAAATTAAAATAACATAGAAAAGTTTCCTGCACATAGTTAGGTATTTAATAAAAATTTTCTAAATCTTCTTTATGAATTATTTTATTTAATCTTCATATCACTCTTATTAGATATATATTATTTGTATTTCTATTTTACGAATGAGGATACTCTTATTTAGAAAAGATCTGTCACTTTCACAAGTTCACATAGTTATTGAGAGGAAGAGGCTTGGTTCAGATTCATTCTGCCTGACTCCAGAATCTTAATTTTCATACACAGTTGAGTAAGGAGATAAACCTAATTCCACAGGTGTTGAGGGGGACAGGGAATAGCGTAGACTGGGGCAGTGAGAGAGTGATTTTTGGAGAAATGGTATCACAAAGAGTGGCAAGGGGTATGGGAAATGTTGCAGAAGGAGGGTAGAGTGGGTAAAAGCTTGTTGGAATTGTGATCGTCGTGCCATGTTATGAGAAGATGAAAGAGGAAGGGGGTTAGAGGGGTGGTTTGCCAGCCAAATGTGGCTCTGAACCAATCTTCCTCCTTCACCTTTCTCCTGGGACTTATCCAAGCTGAAAGAAGATGTCAGTTTTGCACATCACTTCTTCCATCAGCAAGTCTGGGTCTCTTGCATGACTTAGTCCATGAGAGTGAGTCAAGAAGAAACGCCCACATCCATGCCAGCCTGGCATGGGAGTTCTTTCCATATGAGATGACTTAGCCAGTCTTGCTTGAGATCTCCACAGAAGCTACCGATGGCATTGTGAGAGGCAAAGACAATAGACTGAGTCAGAAACAGATTTGCAAGTAATCAGGAAGCCCCTTAGTACTCTTGCCAAGAGGAACCACATTACTCAGTGTTCAATTAGAAAGGATTATAGAAGGGGGCGCTTGGAGCAAGCTACAGGGCAAATGAAAGCTGCTCCATTATGTTCGAAAATGGGACTCAGAGTATTCCCCACTTCAGATTAGGAGGTTAGGGTATCAAATGGATCATCAGTGCAGATATAGAAGACTCTGTAAAGGGGTGGAGAGGATCAATAGTTATAATCGGGGTCTATATGCCAGGCAGTGTGCCAGGCATGCCATATGTATCATCTAATTAAATTCTCACAACACTTCTGTGAGGATGTACAGATTCAGAAAGGTTAATTGACTTGCCTGAAATTATCCAGTTTTTAAGTTGTTGAGTCATATTTGAAAGCCAATTTTGTTAGGTTCCAAGCATTTTGCATTGCAAGTGCTTCTGAAAAAATATTCTAAATATTTTCCTCCTGGGAAAAGAGCACAGTTTATTCCAGTGAAAACCAGGCATCCCAACCATTAGCCCTGTGAAAACAATCCGGGTCATGCAAATGGTAGGGTATTAGGAAAGCTATTAGACCAGGTACTAGAAGACCTGAAATACAGTTGCTAGACTTTTTGATGAGTACATGAATGACTCCTTAAACTTGGAGAAAATATATGTAAAAGGATTATAGTGACTAACATACAGTAAATATGGAATAATAAAATGACACACTACATATTGCTTGAAGAGTCCTAGAAATGGCTTCATGGGGAATAACAATACTAGACAATCTCCAAAGTCCTTTTAATTTATAAAGTTTTAATTCTTCCTGCTTTCTCTATCCCTATCTTCAAGGTTGTGCTAGAAACTTTTAAAACTATGTTAAAGTGTAAAGTTCAGTCCTAATCCCTCTATTTGGAGAAACCTACATTCATTACAATTTCTTCTAATCTGTTTTCTATTATGTGTTTTTACGTTTGTACATAAACAAATTTCTATCATGTTTTCCTCATTTAACTTTCTATCATAAGTATTTTTTCACTTTCTTAAGATTATTCCTCAGTATTACTTTTAATGAGAAGAATAATCCGTAATTTGGTATTTCTATTATTTTGAATATTTAGCTTGTTTATAATATTTGACTAAAATAAATAATACTTCAAGTGATATCTTTGTACTTTATAAATCATAACTTTTAAAATTATTTCCTCAGGACAGAGACTACAAATGGCAGAATAAATTACAGTGCTTTTATAAATTTTATACCAATTCTTAACTGTTCAGTTTTTTTGCCAATTGAAGCTAGTTCTTCTGGTATTTTTTTAAAGACAGTTAGGTGGATGGTACCTTATTAGCATATATGTACCTGAGAGTATTTTCTTGTTGTTTTCACATATAAATTATTGTATCCCATTGTTTTATTCTCAAAACTTTTTCTCTGTAACTTTGTATGACAAATACATTTTTTTTGTAGGTCATTTTTGGGTCATCTGAAAGGATATTTGTAGGATTGTATTTTACTTAAAATTAAGATATTTTAATTCAGATTTACATCTAGATTTAGGTCACTTTCACATATTCTATTTGAAAATGTAGTAAGATTCCTCACCACAATAACTTGCAATTAAAGTCTACCCTTAAAAAAAAAAAAACAACTATGTAGAACTTTCTTCAGTTATGTTCTTCATTATTGATTCAATATCAATGATTCTGGACTTTTCCTCAGAAATTCTTATAATTATTAGTGGGATTTTGAATCTTTTTTCTATATATATATTATAACTCTCATTTTAATATTTATCTGATTATTAATCATATTTTAAAGTTTGTTTTTTGTATCACTAAATTGAATTTTTGTCACTTCTGATCTTTAATACCTCCAGTATAGACTTAATTTTGTACTTTTAGTTTATGGAAAATCTATATTTTATCTTCTCTTCCATCTTATTATGCTAACTTTTCATTTTAGCTTATCCTAACTTTGTGAATTTCTGTTTCAGGGAAGTCATATCTCTTGGCATCTTATTAAGTATCCAAATAATTTTCTAAACTTTTTTCTGATTCCTGTAGTAAATGATCTTCAAAGATTTGCTATTCCTCTGCATCTTCAGAATAATATAGCTTTTTACCAAGCCTGTAGAATATTCTAAGAAATCCCATAATGTTCTTTTCCTCGTGTACTTGAATAAATGAGCTTTATACAGAGCCAAAGGTTGCTGTATGTGTTATTTATCTTTGGTGTCTTTGAATTCTAGTCCATTTTTCTTCTCATATTTTATGACCAAAGAGCAAAATAGTATGCACAGTTCCCAGCCCAGCCTAATTTCCAACTCCCACTGGGTACTCAACCAGTGTGGAAAAAGTGCTGTGCATGTGTACACACACATACACACACATACACACACACACAAAACCATACTCACCACACACACACAACCCCTTCCCATACATCTTGTTTAGTTTATGTCTATGAGCAATATAAAATTTACAGAAAAAAAAGCATGTGTGTGGAGTGCATCGAAGAAGTAAAAGGGCTATATTTTGTCTGTCAAAAAAAAAAAGCAATATCCACCCAGTTGACAGTCATTGCTCCATTTTCTTGGTTGTTTTTGAACTAGGTAGATGGTGATGAACAAATTTTTTACGTATCACTTTAGAATAAGTTTTTCATAGATGAGTTGGTGAAAATACAAGAGAAGTTGTGTTTAGAGTTATGGCAAGATATCATTTAAAGCCAGAAGCAACACTGTAGGAACCAAACGCCAAATGCCTGCCTGGTTTTCTTGAGTCACAGGAGCTATACTAATTCATCCTAGGCTGCCTTTGATTTCTCTAAGATTAGAAGCAAGTTTTACTGGTATAATCTCCTCTTTTTACTAGTCCTCATCATCACCTTTCTAATATCTCTGTCTCCTCCATTATTCTTAATAGTACTCGCTTTCATTTAAAGACTTTCCTTCCTTTCTTTGAACAACCAAGTTCTCAAACATTCCTTTTAGTAGAATGAATTCTGTGCAACAATGAAGAGATCTTTCTGTAGCAATGAGTTGTGAAAATAATCATTTTCTTCTACATGTCTCTAATTTACAAAACATAGGTATCATCAATTTCTAATGCAGTGGATAGTTACACTTAATTATTTTTTACATCATTTCCCACTAATGTGTTTAGGGAAAGTGATTATTGGAGATGGGATTGAAGCACTAGAAATGCCATTTGGGGAGACAGATGGTTCATTTCAACCCAAGAGCTCTATCCATCAATGGGAAAATGGAGTTGTGCCCTAGGTGGGATGGTAGATGTGTGAGACCCTATGTTTCTGTGTGTGTGTGCACGTGCAGGCATGTGGTTTTGACTCTTCATGTGGATATAGGATCAGTGTAAAGAGTTTTAAGACTCATTAAAATACTGTTCATTGTAAAGTGACGAGCTCTATAAATCTCTGAGTGAATAATGTTCCCTGTAGTGACTTCTACATTTTGAGATGTAATGATCATTCAGAGCTTATTGCTATCTAAATGAATATGGGGAGTTGGTAGAAACTTGCCAATTGTCTTTCACCAATACTAATGTCTGTCATTGGGGGAAGAAATAAAAGTTATAGAAGAAGAAATAAATGCCCAAACTCATTGCTCTCTTTCCTTCCTGTTCTCTCCCATCTTTCTTCCCTACATTATGACAAGCCAGTTCTCAAGGATCCTTGCTTCCCTCTCCATTCTAATATATTTTCTACTTTCTGTCAAATACTCAGAGCAGGTTTCCCTTCTTACCTATTGGGAGATCTTCCTCCCCTCATTTAAATTACATCTCAAAAACAAACAAACGAACATGGCATTGGCCCAAATTTTAGCATCAGATATCCTCTTCCCCTTCTGTTCAAATCAAATCAACCAGAAGAAAGGACTACAAGTAAGTACAAACATCTTCTTGGGTATGAATTGTAAAATTATGAATAATTACATCTCAGAACCTTCAAAATTTTTTAGAATAGTATGTAAAGCATTTTGCCAGGTTATTGAAGTTCATGGAAAACCTCTCTAGCCATCCACATGTGAATAATAATAGTTATGGGTCAAGCATAAGCTTAGATATGGGATTAAATGATGAATGAAATACAGTCCCTTTCCTGTAGGAGCTCTCTGTACAGAGGTACTGATGGACACTCAAAATAAGAAATAGTAGCATGAAGTAGCCTGAAGATCATTTGTGGCAGTGCCAGTAGGGGAGTGATGTGATGGTTAATTTTAGATGTCAACTTGACCGAATTAAGGAATACAGATAGATGGGAAAGCATTATTTCTGTAACTATTTCTGGAAGAGATTGGCATTTGAAGCAGTGGACTAAGTAAGGAAGATCTGCCTTCACCCAACGTGAGCAGGTGCTATCCAATCTGTTGAGGGCCCAAATAGAACAAAAAGGCAGATAAAAGGTGAATTTTTTTCTCACTTCTTGAGCTGGGTCACCCATCTTCCCCTACCCTTGGAAATCAGAACTCAATATTCTCTAGCCTTTGGACTCTTAGGACTCGCATTGATGGCTCCCCAGGTTCTTAGGCCTACGGATTTGGACTGAGCAACGCTACTGGCTTCCCTGATTCTCCAACTTGCAAACAGCATATTGTGGGACTTTGCAGCTTCCATAATTGTGTGAGCCAACTCCCATAATAAATACCCTCTCATATATTTATATCTATTATCTATATCTATGCCTAACTATATATATCTCCTATGGGTTCTGTTTTTTTCTGGAGAACATTTGCTAATTAATACAGGTGATTTTATCTGGAGATTTGGAAAAATATCTTGGAAAGATGATGTGTTAATTGTGTTTTAAAGAACCATCAGAATTTGGCAGGCTGAATAAAATGTTGAATAAGCCCCCAGGCAGAGGGAAGACTAGGTACAAAGCTTTGGAGATAACAAAGAGCAGCCTGCGTTTGGGGGATGGTGTCTTAGTCCATTTTGTGTGGCTATAAGGCAGTACCCAAGACGAGGTAATTTACAAAGAACAGAAAATTATTTCTCACAGTTATGGAGACTGGGAAGATCAAGATCATGGTTTCTGCCGGTTTCGTCTCTTGTTCCAAAATGGTACTTTTGGCTGTGTCCTCTAGAGAGGAGGATCATTGTGTCCTCACATGACAGAAGAGAGCGAATCCATTTCTGCAAGACCTTTTTATAGTGGTATTAGTCATTCACTCTCATGACCTAAACAACTTCCGTTAGGTTCCACCTCCCAACACTGTTGCAATGGGGATTCAGTTTCCAACATGTGAATTTTAGGGGGCACATTCAGACCATTGCAGAAAGCAAGAAGTTCAGTGTGGCTGGAGCATAGTACTAGGAAGGGGTGCAGGAAGAGTGGCATAACACAATCTGGGAAAGTGGTGGAGGCTTGAATTTGAAGGTAGTGTAAGACATGTGAAGGCTTTTATCTTCTAAATGGTGGGGAACCACTGGTGGGTTTTAAGGTGGGAAGTGATATGATACAACTCTTTTCTTAGAAATTCATTCAGACTGCAGCATGCAGAGTAGTGGGGGTGAGAAGGGTGGGGATGTGGCAGTGGAGGAAGGAAAACTAATCAGGAAATTGTGGCCATGTTCCAGGCAAGAAAAGAGCTCAGATCACAGCAGGGGAGGAATATCTTCAGAGAGCACAAACACACTGCTTCCAGCTTACACTCCAGTGTAACAACAGTGCCCAAGGAACAAAATGTAAAAATGCCAAGAGGTTGTTTCTCATCTTTTCTGACACACTCAACTCTATTAAACTCTGAAAGGAAAATGCACTATTTCCCCCTCTGCAATGTTGAGAACTACGCTAAGAAATATTGGCAATGGTTTCTAGCTGAAACAGTTCCACATCTTACTTTATCATGGCTCCCTTCATTTTGAAACAAGGTGGTTTGTGTGGATAAATCACCCAAATAGAGAACCCAATGAGTCTCACTAGAAAACAGCTCTGTATCCCAGACACCAGTTTAATATTTCTTCAGTGGAGACTCTCCGAAGGAAACCATCTCAAATTTTTTTTGCCCCCTCCTGAGAGTGTTTCTCTGTTTCTGAAGCAGATTATGGGCCAGCAGTGCCCTCTCCTGGCGTCTTGAAATTATAGTTTGATATTCCTATTTTCAGGTATTGAGTTTTTCCTACAGAAATAAACCACTGTTAATGTGAGTTCTCTCTCCTTGGAGACCTAAACTAATGAATTATTTGGGGCCGTGAGTTGTGGCTGAAGTGAGGATCAAGGAGAAGGCTATTTTTCCATGGGCAATATAAGAAAGACAGTGAAAATATTCAACAAAACAAACAAAAACCATGAGTTTGTTGTCTGAAGTTGTTCACACATCAGCATTGCCTCCCACCTACACAGTGACCCTGACAAGTCATTTCCCTTTTGCTTACCTTAGGGGACCCTTGTGAGCATGAGACACAATCATGCACCTAAAAGCGTCTGCACATGGCAAATGCTCAATTTATGTCGTATAAAAACCTGAAATTTTCCTAAAGGAGTGCAACCGATACTAATTTTCTGGGGAAAAAAAAATCCTCTAGCACATATCAAGAACTGTAAACAAAGTTTATGGGCATTTTGACCCAATAACTACACTTTCAGAACTTATCCTAGAAAGAAATAACTAAAATGTGTAAAAATGTTCATTACGACATTATGTATAATGAAGATTGGAAATAATCCCAACGCAAATGTCCAGAAAAACTGGGACTTTGTACGTCTACACCATGTTTTTTATGCTGTCATTTAAAAACAAGGTTTATTGAAAGTTTTAATTAAATCATTTATGATGTTAAAAAAAACAGGCTATCTATTATGTATACTACAATATCAGAGATATAACTAAAAACAAAGAGAAAAAAATTATTGAAATTTAAAATTAAATGATATCAGATATTGGTAAGGATGTGAAGAAAACGGGTACTTTCGTATTCTTCTGATAAAATTGAAAAGCTGAAACACTCTGGGCAGACTTTTAGGTAAGTTAAAGTAAAAATATGCATGTGATTTTATTCTTGCTTAATTACCCCAGAGAAAAAGTTATATATGATCACAAAAATGAACATAAGGATATTCACCAACATATTGTTATAACAGTGAAAAATTGGAAACTCTTTGCTTATCTATCCATAGCAAAATGATTAAATAAATTAGTTATGATATGTGTGTCTGTTTGGATAGACCAGGTGACTCTGTGAGAGCAAACAACTTCCGAATCTTGATGCCTTAAGAAACAAGAAAATAGTGTTCACTCACACCATATGCTTGTCACACTTCAGCTGGGAACTCGGCTCTGTGTCACCCTTAAGAACCAGCTAGAACTGTGCTGTCCCATATGATCGATAGCTACTAGCCACTCGGGGCTATTGAGCACTTGAAATGTAGCTAGTCTGAACTGATAAACACTGTTTAAGGGTAAAATACACACTGGATTTCAAAGGCTTAGTGTAAAAATCTCATTAACAGTTTTTAATACTGATTGCCTATTGAAACGATTATAGTTTAGATATATTGGGTAAATAAAAGATATTATTAAACTTAATTTTACCTGTGTATTTAACTTTAAAAAGATGTGACTTCTAAAACAATTTAAACTATGTAGCAGCTTGGAGTAGATTTTTAACTAGACAGTACTGGTCTAGAACACCTCTAGTCTCAACAGCAGGGGAAAAGAGAGAGATGGTGAACCGTGTGTTGGCTCTTAAAACTCTTGCCTGGGAGTGACATATAGGACATTGCTTTATAAGTCCTTGATCAAAGGCAATTACACTGGTATAACTGAGTTCAGTAGGGTGTGGGAAACTGACATCCTACTGTGTGCCCAGAAGGAGAGAGAGAGAGAGCTAGGATATCAGAGAAAAGCCTCCTATGGATCATACTGTGGGATGCCATATGGGGGTTTAAAATAATGTCAATTCTATCCCTGCTGACAGACTTGGAAAGAGTCCAAGACATATTGAGTGAAAAAGCAAGTTTCTTAACAATACACATTGTATCATACCGTTTACAAAACACACACCCACACTGGCAGAACAGAATTGCACATTTTATGAGGACATATATTATACAGGTAACAACCTAGAAAAATCTCTGGAAAGATCTGTACTAAACTTAAAACAGTGGTTACCTCTTTGCCAGGGAGGGGTACCTCTATCTTTAATGTTTGACTATTAGACAAAAACAAACCAAACAAAATGAAGTATGTTTCGGTTTGGGCTGATGTCTTCTGATCCCCCTCCTGATCAACTCCACCCTGTTGTGTGCCAGGGAATGGGGTGGGGTGGGGGTGCAGTCGAATCAATGGCAGCCTTGCCCTTGGTTTCTGGTGTGTCTGGCTTGTGGAGGCCCCCAACAGGGAGGGAGAAGAGTGAGAATAAAGTTTTTATTTCCCTCTGCATGGTTTTTGCATCTTCCTGTCAGGAGGGCCTCCCCACATAACTCTCTCTGTCTTGGGGTCTCATTATTATCCGCCCCACCTCATGCTCCTGGTGGTAAAGGTACCCTACTAGTACCAGCCCCCAGTTGATGCACTTTCTTATGTGGTTTCCTTATACCCTGCCCACTCTCTCATCAACAGTAGCTGTACTAAACTTTCTTCAAGTTACTCAGTCTGTGTGTCTTTTTTTTTGCTGTAACTGTAATATGTTACTTCTACAATTCAAAATAAGTTTAAAAATCACAGAAGAAAAATACCTAGACTGAATTATGACCAAAATGTCAAATTTGTTTGTCTTGCCTTCTTTAGCATTAGGATTATTTGTATTTCTGTGCCACTGAACTTCTTTGGAGTTACTAGTTTTCTCTGTCATAAATGTTATCTTTACAGTTTATTTGAAGACTAAAAGTCTAAAATGAACAAAACAAGGAAATAAAAAGCTACTCTAACATGCAGTTTATTCAGAAATTGCTGAGCTTTGTTTTATGAAACGATGGCAAACAAGGAGTGGGGTCCTTTCTAATCTGGCAGAGTACACACCTTCTTTGAAGCATATAGAACAAAAGTCGCGACAGGTTTTCACGCAATGGTCATGACAGACTAAGCACCGGCATGTGTCCCTCTGCTGGTGACCTTCTTATGACCCCCTGCTAAGAGCACCACTGTTTTGCTCTCGCTGTAGCAGGCAGCATCTCAATGTGAGCTGACTCTCATGCACACCATCCCACAGGGACAGACTGAAGGAGATCTCAGGGACCATTCCCATGGCCGAGGATTTACAGAGTATGGCACGCTGCGCCGAAATACTTGCAAGTCCCTTCACTGAGACAGTTTTCAGGACATGAGATGGTAGATTTTCCAAGGACCAGAACGACAAAAATCACCTTTATTGGCCCATCTGGGGCCAAAGCTCTCCCCACCCACAGGTAACATTAGTTTAATGTATTCATTCACTGATATCACTGAGTCATGCCCTGCAAATGTCTACCAGAACACACGCGATAAGACAAAAAAGGCAAGGCAAACCCGGGAGGAGAATTGCCCCCTTCTTTAATTCTGTGAGTACTATTCCTGAAATACAGCATCAGCAGAGCACCAGGCTGGTAGAGGCAGAAGAAGAGAGCACAGCAAGGAGGCTAAGTGCTTGAATTAATTAATCTCTCCCCCAAGAAGTATTTTTTTGGGACTGTGGTTCAGGGGCAATTTGGGGAGCATATGACACTGTCTGGAGACACGTTTTGTTGTCTCAGCTGGAAGTGGGGTGCTGCTAACATCTAGTGGGTAGAGGCCAGAGATACTGCTAACCATTTTACAATGCATAAGATAGCCCCCTACAAGATATTTTTACCCCAAATGTCAATAGTGCTGAGGTTGAGAAACCCTGTCTGAGGACAATGGACAGACACCACTGCTGCGTCTCCTCAGAGCACAATGCACTCACCTGCTTTTCTGGGATGGATGTAGGTACAGCTTAGAGCTAGACAATTTGATAAAAGCTGGTCTTCTTCCTTAGCGCAAGAAAGCCAATTTCATGTGCACCATTATTTGAATAGAGTTCTTACTAACATAAGATCTGATTGGCCCAGAAAGCTTAAGATTTGATTGGAAGTTTTCTGTTATCTTAATCGTAGCTGCTTCCAAACTAAACACAGACTTTTGGTCCAGGGAAACTGAATATCATCAAAGCCCCTCTTCAAATGACAGCTTTTAGTCCACCCAGCTGAGAGTCTGGCCTGGTCAGAGGGTGCATTCCTGAGGAGGAGCCCCCAGAAGCATGGCCTGCTGGAATAGTTGCATCTGGGTAGAGGGTTCAAGTTCAGGTGTAGCTATGTACTGATTGTGGAGCTGAGGTTGATATGCTCTTTGAGCTATGCTTTTCTTTTTTTATAAAATAAAAAGAATGGGTTCTGTATCAGGTAGTAGTAAAGTGCATACAGTAGTGTTTCCATATATGGGAGTATGCTATTATTCCTAGTGGTGAGAGTAGTCGCATTAATTAACCAGCAATTTGACTCTTGCAGCTCTGTCTTTCTCAGACTATTTGTTACAATGCTTAGTTTTCCAGGATATTTTAAGTCAAGTCAATGTGATTGAATTCTAGTACCTTCCTTATGCCAGATGCTAAGGGTGAAGTAATGACCTTGCTTGACTTAGCCCTGCCTCATGGAGCTCACTTCTTTGATGTGGCCTCACCCTGGGGGTTCACCATCACAGACAGGCAGAAGTAGCAGATGTGAGGTTCAAGCCCTCTCCTTCTGACTCCAAATCCAGACCCAAACCCTCAATCATGCTATGTACTAAGTGCCACACATTTGACTTCGTGTTTCCTGTATATTCTCTTTCTATCTCTTTAGAGTAAGATTGACATGGGTGTGGTTTGAATCTCTAGCTCTGCCACATACCAGCTCATCTTCAAATAATGCATTAAACCCATTAAACACAGTGTCTGGCACATGGCAAACACTCACAAATATGAGCCATGCTTTTATTCATTCATCAAGGGCCCATCATCCAGATGCAACCCTGTAGGCTTCATGAAGGCAGGGTCCATGCTTGTCTTTTACCCTGTTAGCCCCCAGTCCCAGCACGGTGCCTGGCAGTCAATAGCTATTGAATGAACACAAAGCCAAGGCCGCAGAGCCAACCTGTGACTCCAGAGTCTGTGTTTTCCATGACTCCACACTGTCTCTCTAGGAGTCTCCGGAGACCCCATGGGGAGACAAAAGAGCTAACAAACAATAGCAATGACATGTGACACTGGCCACTCTCTTTCAGCCCATGGGCTTCTAAGATTCTATCTCAGGAGCTTCGGTGGGAGGATTCCACGCTGCACGGCTTGAGCCTCTGCTCTGATGTTGATGAAGAAGGGTCTTTAAAATCATTGACCCTGTGCTGCCAATAACTTCAGCACTGGTTTAAGAGAGGAGGAACATCTGAAATGGAAAGATCAGAAAGAAGGAGAAAGAGTGAGCCAGCTGGAAAGACACGAAGGGGCTCAAGTAGGAAGATACAGAGTGGGATGTTGTTTGATCATTTCTGATCTATCTTTGCTTCTGCCGTGGTTCTACTGTGTAGCTCTCGGCTTTAGCATCTGAGTGTCTCAGGGGCTTCACCTGTAAAATAAGATATACAATTTCTACTTTATCATTCCAAATACTTTCTACTCTAATTTCATCAAGCTTGAAGGTTACCATATAGATTTGAAGGCAGAGAATTCAAAAGTGCTCAAAAAAGGAATGGTGAAGATACGTTCACTTGTGATAAGATTTAATGATCACCTACTATGGGTCTGGCACTGTGCTAGGCACACAGAAACTAGTAAGATTTTTTTCCCGCCCTCTGAGGTCTCACTGTTTAGCAGTTTTCATTTAACATGAAGATGCTAACAGCAGGGGTTCCTGTGTGTGACTTCAGCAGCCTCCTCAAAACTGCCACCAGGAAAGATAATGAATGTCACACTGGAGTCCCTGCTGATAAATTTTCAGAACCAACTACCCCAACAGAAGAGCTTGGGAAGTGCTGCAAGGCAGCTGAACTTTCCTTACCCTTTCATGAAAAGGTTTTTAGTTCTGCAGAAAAAGTAAAGATGTAACGTGTGACAATTAGAAGCATTAAAATCTGTTCAGTTTGACTTCATGGGACTTTTCTACTTAGAGGGCAAGAGTGCCCTGGGAGCACCAGCCCTGCACTTTGCAAAGAGGGCTGAGAGAGGAGCAGGGAGTCGTGTGCCTGCAGGCTGCAGCAGAAGGGCAGGGTCATGCTACTGGACTCTGGGGGAGACTGTGCTTCGGGGCTGTCAGGCTATGAAAATTAATTCCATCCACTTGATTTGCAGAACCTCATTTGTGGAAGAACGAGATAGTCCAGTCTTAGCTAACAAGATTATTGAAAGGAGAAGATGGGCTAATGAAGGGAAAAAAATGAGTTTGGTGCAGAAAGATGTGAATTCTGATGTGAACCTACCTGTATTTGTGTGCTTGAGCAAGTTATGTAACCATTTAAAACTTTTTTTGTTTGCCTGTAGATAGGGATATCAGTTACTTCCGACCTCAAAGTGCTGGGAATAGGATAGCCCAGTGCCTGACCAAGGTCCGTACTCAGTAAGAAGTTTTTCTTTCTTTCTTTCTTTTTCTTTCTTTCTTTCTCTCTCTCTCTCTCTCTCTCTCTCTCTCCCCCTTTCTTTCTCTTTCTCTTTCTCTCCTTCTCTCCCTCTTTCTCTTTCCTCCCTCCCTCCTTTCCTCCTTTCCTTCCTCTTTTCTTCCTTCCTTCCTTTCTTCCTTTCTTTCGAGTCAGGGTCTCAATCTGTCACCTAAGCTGGAATGCAGACTCACAATCATGGTTCACCATAGCCTTCACCTCCTGGGCTCAGTGATCCTTTTACCTCAGCCTAATGAGTAGCTGGGACTACAGGTGTACACCACCACCCCAAGCTAATATTTTGACTTTTTGTAGAGATGAGGCCTCACTATGTTGCCCAGACTAGTCTTGAACTCCTGGGCTCAAGAAATCCTCCTGCCTTGGCCTCCCAAAGTGTTCAGATTACCTTGCTCGGCCTTTCTTCATTTTTAACTGACAAATGAGAATTATACATATATTTGTTACATACAAAGTGATGTTTTAAAAAATACACATGCATTGTGAAATGACTGAATTGAGATAATGAACACATGTATTACCTCACATACATATTCTTTTGTGGTGAAAACACTTAAAATTTACTCTCCTAGCAATTTTTAAGACTGCAATATGGCCGGGCTTGGTGACTCAGTCTGTAATCCCAGCGCTTTGGGAGGCCTAAGTGAGTGGATTGCCTGAGCCCGCGGGTTCGAGACCAGCCTGGACAACTTGGAGAGACCTCATCTCTACAATAAATCAAAAATTAGCCGGGCATGGTAGTGCGCTCCTGTAGTTCTGGCTACTTGGAAGGCTGAGGCAGAAGGATCGCCGGAGCCCAGCAGGTCAAGGCTGCGGTGGCCGGGAGCAGCCACTGCACTCCAGTCTGGGTGACAGAGTGAGACTCCAACTCAAAAAAAAAAAAGGAATGCAATACATTGTTATTACCGACTGTCACCATGTGGTACAGTAGATCTCTTGAACTTATTCCTCCTATCTAACTGAAATTTTGTATCCTTTAACCAACATCTCCTCAACTCCAAAATTTTTTTAAAAAGATATTCAGCTTTATTATGTCCAAATTCCAACCTATGAAAATGTAGACTAGATGTTGACAGAATAAAGCTTTATTGAACAAGCAGAGAAATACATTTTTAGTGAGAGAATTGTCCGCAGCAGATGAACAGCTCCCAAACTACTTTGTAACAGAGTCTTATCTTCATCATTTACATCCTGCCTAGACTAGCACAATTCTTTTCACACTATTACCTCATTTGGTGAGCACATATTTCTAAAAATAAAAAACAAACAGAAACTCTGCTTGAGCTGCTATCATCTTATTTTGCACATCAGTGACATCCAAGTTCAGAATTCATGTGACCAAAAATAGCTAGTGGCTACATTGCCATGATCCACAGAAGAGTGATTGGATTCACACCTGGATCCCCTCCAGGACAGCCCACACACACACCCACTTATTGCTGCTTCCCATGGAAATACTTTCCAGAATGCAGTTTTTCTTGGAAAAGCTGTTTTTGTGCACATATATACCAGCAGCCAGTCCCCATACACAAGAAATCTCTTGGATCACAAGAATAGGGTGGCCAGATAGGCAGAGAAAAATAATTTACCTGCTTATCCAAGTCACCTACGTGGAAAATAACAGAGGAGGTACTGTACAGTGGTATCCGGTCCTTGCTCCTGTAATCCCACATCCATGTCAATGATCAGAACCCTCAGAGTCCCTGCTTTTAAGAGAGCACTGAACTAGGAGTCAGCAAATATGCTTAGTATGTTGATACTATAGAAAAATTGCAAATTAGGATAATAACAATAAACATAAAAATTACAATCACTTACATTTTAACCACTCAGAAAAAAA
Source organism: Tarsius wallacei (assembly GCA_963574415.1). Lineage (NCBI taxonomy): Eukaryota > Metazoa > Chordata > Mammalia > Primates > Tarsiidae > Tarsius > Tarsius wallacei. The sequence goes on from CAUYQG010002053.1 coordinate 53,103, forward strand.
GTTGTTGAGTACAATTCAGCAATTTACTTAACATAATTAGAATCCTAAAATGTGTTTTTTAATAACTTGAAATTTTTGACCTAATACATCATTTGTCGCTTTTCAAGTCAATACATTCACTTTTTAAAAGTAACTATTTTTAAAATAGAGATATGGGGTACAAGTCAGGATTAGATACGTAAGTCATCTATGTGCAGGTGAAGTTTGGGCCTCCAACTGGTCCTCACTTCCCCTGGTTTAGTCCAGGTACCCTCTGTGTTGTTACATCTTCCCTCCCACACCCTGCAGTGTCTGGGACTGTTGATCCCTTCCTTGTGCTATTTTTATTACCCATCAAAAGTAGACTGGATAAAGAAAATGTGGTACATATACATGATGGAATATTACATAGCCATAAAGAAGGACAAAAATTATGGACTTCACAACAAATTGGAGTTGGAGACAATCATACTTAGTGATATATCACAGAAACAAACAACCAAATACCACATGTTCTTACTCGTAAGTGGGACCTGAACATTAATCACATTCATTTTTTAATTTTATATTTACAATATTATTTTGGAATATATCACAAGTTAGCCAAACATCTTTTGTTTGACACTAAGGTGATGTCCAGATTTTCACTATTGTATGTATTGTAGGCAATGCTGGCTTTAACATTTTTTGTAGCTAAATCATTTAGTTTTTTATATGTTCTTAACTATTTTGTTAGAATAAGTTACTGGAGGGAGAATTCCTGGGTCAAAGGGTACGAAAATGTTTGTGGCTTTTAATGCGGATCAACATTTTGTCCTTCAGAAATTGATTGCTTGTGTTTATGCCCAATTTTCTACATCCTCATCATTTCGATAAAAGCTTTGTTGTAGTATTAGCATCCAGACAAAACAGTAAACAAATCTTAAGAGTACATCTTGTCAAAAAGTAAACACATCTGTGTGACCACTACACAGATCAAGAGATAGAATGTCACCAGCAACCCAGAAGCCCTCTGTTGTTCCTCAGTCACTAGCCTCTCCCTCTTTCTAGGTATAACCACTGTCCCAACTTCTGAGATTATAAATAAGTTTTTCTGGTTTTGGTGATTTTGTACACCTGGAATAATATAGAATGTGTTTTTTAGCCTGACTTCTTTTGCTCAATATTTTGTTTTTGAGATTCATCTATGTGTTGCATATAATTGTCAGTATGAATTTCCATAGTAGTCTAAATGCCATTATGTGAAAATGCCATAATGTCATATATTATCCATTGTATTCTTGGTGAAAATGGTTGATAGGTTATTTATGATTTTTGCCTCTTAAGAATAATGCAGTTATATATATATTCTTGTACTGCTTTTGGTGCAGTTATTGCACATTTATTTTGCTGTGTATACAACAAAAATTTATAGATAGTGCTGAAGGGTTTCTCTAAATAGGGGTACCAATTTATACTTCCATCATCAGCATATGAGAGTTCAGTGGTCCCCATCCTTGCTAAGACTTGATATGATCCGCCATTTTTATTATAAGCATTCTGGCAGATATGTAGTAATTTTAATTTGCATTTCCCAGATAAATAATAAGATTAATCATCTTTACATGTATTGCCCATTTGGCATGTTCCTGCACATGACAGAATTTCTATACCCAGTTTGTTGAGAGTTTTTATCATGAAGCGATGTTCAATTTTATCAAATGCCTTTTCTGCATCTAAGGAGATGACCACGTGGTTTTTGTCCTTTTATGGCTGAATAGTATTTCATTGTGTGTGTGTGTGTGTGTGTGTGTGTGTGTGTGAACATTTTCTTTATATATTCATCTGTTGGTAGATACTTAGATTGGTACCACATCTTAGCTATTGTGAATAGTGCTGCAATAAACGTGAGAATGCATATAGATAACTCTTCAATACACCGATTTATTTTCTTTTAGATATATACCCAGTAGTAGGATTGCTGAATTATATATTAGGTCTATTTTTAGTTTTTTGAGTAACCTCTATACATGTTTTCCATAATGGCTATTCTGATTTACATGTCTACCAACAGTTTACAAGAGTTCCCTTTCTCTGCATCTTCACAGAGATCTTTTTTTCTTTTTGATAATAGTCATTTAAACTGGAGATGATATTTTATTGTGGTTTAGATTGGCATCTTCTGGATTATTACTGATGCTGAGCCTTTAAAAATATACCTGTTGGCTATTAGTATGTCTTATTTTTAAGAATGTCTATTTAGATCATTTGCCACTTTTGAAATTTGGATTATTTATTTTTTTGCTGTTGAGTTGGGCATTCCTTATAGATTCTGCTTATTAAACACTTGCCAGATGTATAGTTTACAAATATTTTCTCCCATTCTGTGGGTTGTCTCTTCACTCTGTTGACTGTTTCCTTTGCTGTGTGGAAGCTTTTCAGATTGATATAATCCCATTTATCTATTTTTTGCTTCTGTTGCCTGTGCTTTTAAGATCTTACACAAAATATTTTTTGTCCAGACCAATGTTCTACAGCATTTTTCAGTGTTTTCTTTGAGTAGCTTCATAGTTTCAGGTCTTACATTTAAGTCTTTAATCCATTTTTATTAAATTTTTGTTTGTGGTAAGAGATAGGGTTCTGATTTCATTCTTCTGCATATGAATATCCAGTTTTCCCAAAACCATCTATGGAAGAGACTGATCTTTTTATAATGTATGTTATAGGTGACTTTGCCAAAAATGAGTTAACTGTAAATATATGAATTTATTTCTATGGCCTTTATTTTGCTCCATTGGTCTATGTGTTTGCTTTATGCCAATATCATGCTATTTTAATTACTATGGTTTTGTAGTATATTTTGAAATCAGGTGTGTGATGCTTCCAGATTTATTTTTGTTTTGTTTTGCTTTTGGCTCAGGATTGCTTTGGCTATTTGACATCTTTTGAAGTTCTGTATGAATTTTAGGAGTTTTAAAAAATTTCTGTGAAGAATGTCATTGGTATTTTGATAGAGATTGAATTGAATCTGCAAATCACTTCGAATGGGAAAGACATTTTAACAATATTAATTCTTCTAACCCATTCTTTTGTGTGTGTGTGTGTGTGTGTGTCCTCTTCAATTTCTTTCAGAAGTGTTTTTACAATTTTCATTGTAGAAACCTTTCTTTTTTTGGTTAAATTTATACCTATTATTTCTAGGCATATTTATTGTAAGTGTTTTAAATGGGAATGTGGCTTGATTTCTTTTTCTGATAGTTTACTAATAGCATATGGAAACACTACTGATTTTTGTATATTGATTTTTTTATTCAGCAACTTTATTGGATTTGTTTATCAATTCTAACAGGTCTTTTTTTTTTCTTTTTCTAAGTATAATATCATGTTGTCTGCAAACAAAATCAATTTCTTCCTTCCTTTCCAATGTGGATGTTCTTTATTTCCTTCTCTTGCCCCTGCATAGGACTTTCAGTATTTTGTTGAAGAGAAATGATAAGTGTAAGCACCCTTGTCTTGTTCCAGTTATTAGAGGAAAAACTTTCAACTTTTCCCCATTCAGTATGATGTTATCTGTGGTTTTGCCATATATGACCTTTATTGTTTTGAGGTACATTCTTTCTATACCCAGTTTGTTGAGAGTTTTTATCATGAAGGGATGTTCAATTTTATCAAATGCCTTTTCTGCATCTATGGAGATGACCACATGGTTTTTGTCCCTTATTTTGTTGATGATGTATCACATTTCCAAATTTGCATATGTCAGATTATCATCGCATCCCTGGAATTAATCCCACTTGATGATGGTGCATAATCTTTTTGGTGTGCTGTTGGACTCTGTTTGCTAGTGTTTTGTTAAAGAATTTTTCACCTATGTTCATCGAGATATTGACCTGTAGTTTTCTTTTTTTATTATATCCTTGTCTGGTTTTGGTATCAGGGTAATGCTTGCCTCATATAATGAGTTAGAAATAATTACTTCTAGCCGGGCTCGGTGGCTCAGCCTGTAATCCCGCGCCTTTGGGAGGCTGAGGTGAGTGGATTGCCTGAGCCCGCGGGTTCGAGACCCGCCTGGCCAACTTGGCGAGACCTCATCTCCACAATAAATTAAAAAAAAAATCAGCCGGGCGTGGTAGCACGTGCCTGTAATTCCGGCTACCTGGAAAGCTGAGGCGGAAGGATCGCCGGAGCCCAGCAGGTCGAGGCTGCGGTGGCTGGGAGCGGCCACTGCACTCCAGTCTGGGCGATGGAGTGAGACTCCAACTCAAAAAAAAAAAAAAAAAAGAAATAGTTACTTCTTTTTAATTTTCTGGAGTAGTTTGAGAGTATCTGGTTTTTGTTTTTCTGTAAAATTTGGTGGAACTCAGCAGTAAAGCCATTCAGTCCTTGACTTTTCTTTGTTAGAAGACTTTTTGTTACTCATTCTATCTTGCTACTTGTCATTGATCTGCTCAGAATTTTCAATATCTTCATCGTTCAATTTTGGTAGGTTACATGCATCCAGGAATTTGCCTATTTTCTCCAAAATTTTATGATTGGCTATTTTGTGATTTGATAGCTTTCTGTAGTGGTAATGTTTGAATCCCGTAACTTTTTTTACTTATACATCTGCTCTTCCAGTGTTTTATATTTTTGTTTGTTTTCATGAAGGTAGATATCATCCTTTTACCACCTGATGTAGGACTCCCTTAAGCATTTCTCATAAAGCTAGTCTACTGGTGGGCAGTGAATGCAGTGGACAATTTATCTCAGTTTGTATTTGCCTGGGAAATAGTTTATTTCTTATATATTTTTGAAGGCTAGTGAGTTGTGTATAGTATTCTAATTGGAAGGGTTTTTTTTTCTTTTGCTTCTCTCAGCACTTTGAATGTATTACCCCATCCCCTCCTGGTCTGTATGATTTCTGCTGAGAAATCTGCTGTTAGTCCAGTGGAAGTTCCCTAGACACTTTTATCTGCTTTTACAATTTTCTTTGTTTTTTGAGAATTTGACTATAATGTGCATTGGGGAGGACTTTTTAAGTTTGAATCTATTTGAGGATCTTTGAACTTCCTGTATCTGAATGTCTACATCTTTCCCAAGACTTAGGAAGTTTACAGTTATTATTTCATTAAATAAGTTTCTATGCTTTTGGATCTCTTCTCATTCTGGAACTCCCAAAATGTGAATGTTTGTTTGTTTGATGGTTTTCCATAGGTCATTTAACCTTTCTTCTTTCTTTTTAATTATTTTGCTTTTTTAATTTGTTTGTTTGAATTATTTTAAAAGATCTGTCTCTAAGTTCAGAAATTCTTTCTTCTTCTTCATCTAGTCTATTGCTGAAGCTCTCAATTGTATTTCTATTTAATTAGTTAAATTCCTCAGTTTCAGAATTTCTGTTTGGTTCTTCTTCAAGATATCTACCTCTGTTAAATTTTTCACTTAGATTTTGAGTTATAATCTTGATTTATTCATAGTGTTTATCTGTTCTATCCTGTATCTCACTGAGTTTTCTTATAATCACCAGCTGTGTCAACAGCAGGGCAGGTGGGGGGTCCCGAGGTCCTTAGATGAGTTGCTTGGGCACCCACAGTGTTCATGACAGAGCAGGTAGGTCAAAAGATGTGCAGTGGCCCCACTGTTAGAGGGTGTAGGTTCACTGTTTGTAGTGGTGGCCTTGAGTAGGCTGCTTTTTGACTCTGGGGAGCACACACTTTGATTCCCTATGCCTTGGATGCAGTCTCCCTTATATTCTGGACTGCCTGTTCCCTGGGGTGATTAGGGTGCTGCACAGGCTTGGGTTCCAGGATGTGGCCATACTCATAGGTTCACTGGTGCTGTGATGTTGCAGTCATCTAAGTGGATGCAGAGAACTGTCAGTGGGGTTCCAGGGAAGCAGAGACTCAGGAGCTATTTGGTTCCAGGACAGAATGTAGTTCTGTGCTGCATTGCAGGGCTCCATGCAGTTTCCCTCTCTGGAACAATGCAGTTGCCTGGACTCTAGTAGCTTCTTATACTATGCTTAGGAACCATGCACGCTGAGGGGTTTTTCTGTAGCCAAGACTGCAGGCATCTATAGTGGGAATGTGGACTGCTAGCGATCCCTTGCTTACCTTTTCTCTGCAATTGGGATTCCCTCTTGGCTCCAGGATGATTTGACCAGCTGCCTTGCTTTCCTCTCTACGTTTCCATCTCTAGCTTCCATATGTATTACTGGAAAACTGCCAGTGGTCTAAGAATCTGTCAGTACTGGTGGAATCCTCAAACATCTGTGTGATAGAATCACAAGCAATCTTTCAGCAGTCTGAGGTCTCTTTCACTTCCATGATGGATTCCAGCATTATCCAATAGATAATGAATGTGTGACTATTCGATGTGTGACTATCTTTGCTGCTTTGGTTCTTATTTGTGGAGAATGTGAGCGTGAGCACTTTTCACCTCTAGTTAGACATCTTTAGCCCATATTTAGAGTCAATCACATTTTTACCCCTTATCCCCTTATTCTTCAGTCACTGCTAATCTTCCAAAGTTAACCACTACTGTGATTTAATTCACTATAAATCTATGCTGATTATCTATTTTTTGTAATTTGTGATTTTTATAGACTTAAAAATATGTGCTACTTTTATTTCTGACTTCTTTTGCTAAATATTATGGTTAGAAATTTTAAAATGTAATCACAAGTAAATTATTAATTGTCCATCCTCATTGCTGTATATTTTATAGTATGAATATAATATAATTTATTTTTAATTGCTTTACACATTTTATTATGATGTGCTTAAGTGTTTTTTTTTTTTTTCTTCTTATTCTATTTGGGGTTTGTAGAGCTTCTAGCTTATGTGGCTTGATTTATTTCATACATTTTGAAAAATTCTCAGACATTGACTCTTCAAATACTGTTTTCAATCCGTTCTTTTCCATTTCAATTTCTGAGACTCAACTAATATGTATGTCCCCTATGCTTTTTTCTGTATATTGCATTATTTTGTCTCATTGTGTTTCAGTCTGGTTATGTTTTTTTGATCTATATTCCAGTTTATTAACTCTCTCTTTAACTGTATCAAATTTTATTTTTGTGTTCTTAAATTCTTAAATTTCTTTTGTAATTTTTAAAATGTTTTATGGTTATCTATTTTAAATATCCAGTAGGTCTTTTAATTGTTTGAAAATAATAATGGTCCTATTAAAGCCTCCATCTTATAACTCTAATTTTTGGATCTCTCACGAATCTATTTCTATTGTTTGGTTGCCTTTTTTGATCATATCTCCTTTTTGTTATGTCTGATTAAATTTGATTGAGTACGAGACTTGCATTTGGAAACTGTAGAGATCATTTGAGGATCTGGATGATGTTATCCTCCTCCAGAGAGGATTTATAGTTATTTCTGATGGGCAGATGGCCTAGATGCATATATGTTAGTGTAATTATGGACTGAGCTTCATTCTTGTTGAAGGCTAGACTAATCCAGTGTTAAGCTCTCATGGAAGGGGTCTCAGTTGAAACTCTGGAGTGTTTTCCAGTGTCCTTCCTCCTTGGTAGGCCCTGAAATCAGATCTTCCTGAAATCCCACAACACTGATAACAAATCTGCTTATGTTCTCAGCTCCTTATCTGGTGCTTTCTTCTCATCTCTTTATCTTTGCCACAGCTTTCCAGTCTCCAGATGTTTCAGGGAGGGTACCTTGACAAATGTTGCACTTCCTTCTCTAGGCTCTTTGTCTCTTAGAAATCTTCAGATTTTTTTTCAAGTATTTTTGCAACTTTTCTAATTATAGAGAAAAGGTTGATATGAAACATGCAAGTCTTATATTGCCAGGAGAAATTCACTACTATATGCTTTTATATTTGGTAGTTTGATAGGTTTAGGAATATCTCACCATTGTCCTGTCTCTATGTATAAGATTGGTACTAGAACAGTAAAGTTGTTCACATTTAAGTAGCTGCAAAACTTAATTACTGTGCTTAAAAGTGACCACAGCTCATCTTTATATCTGAAAACAGCCACAAAAGTTATAGGACCCACCTTAGATTTAACCAATGTGTGGGAGAACAAAAACCAAATAACTAGCCCACAAAGTTGTTAGGAAAGGGCAGTAGTTAAAAGAGAGATTTTGTTTTTTAGTCAGAGTTTCACTCTGTTGCCCAGGCTGGAGGGCAGTGGCATACTCACGGCTGCCCCAGCATCGACCTACTGGACTCAGGCAATCCTTCCGCCACAGTCTTCCAAGTAGCTGAAACTACAGGCATGCACTACCATGCCCAGCTAATTTTTTTGATATATTGTAAAGACAAGGTCTCACCAAGTTGTCCAGGCTGATCTCGAACCCCTGGTCTCAGGCAATCCTGTCGCCTTGCCAAGAGAGTTTTTTTAATGACTATACTCTGTTAAATTCTGCCCTTTCAACAAAATGTTTGCATACCTATAGCAGTGAGAAAAACAATAACAAGTAACCCATAATTGATATTTCAACAATCACCCTGTAATTCAGTCATTTATCGATTTATTCAATAAATGTTGATTTAATAGCTAGCATGTGTCAAACTCTATGAAAAGCATTTGGAAAACAGTTGTGAGTAAGAAGGACCCAGTCTTTCCTGTCTTCTGGGGGATATAAAGGAGTTTGGAAGCAAAGTTTGAATTGAGAACTCTGGCTCCGGAGTCAGTAGGATGTAACTTTACACTCACAGGGATCACAGAGAAGATAATCTAACTTAGGGAATAAATAATGTAATTTATTTTAACAATATTATATCATAAAAAGAGCATATGCTATGAATGAATGAATGAATGAATGCGGTGATTAATCCTTGCTGTGCTGTCTCTAATTTTGGTTTACCAAGTAAGTCCTTTCCTCTCTGGTCCTCAGTTTCCCACATATGCAAAAGTTGATGATGTTTATTAAATGATCTCTAGTGTTTTTTTCCATTAAATTCTAATGTTTTGTGATCTGTGACTCAATAAAATCAGTGACGAGAAGGCCTTTTCAGTATCAACACATTCTTAACACTCTGAAACACTAGAGGGCAGTAAAACCACACATACATTTTAAAAAATGCACACGGGGATTACCACAGTGAAAAGGCACTTGCTAAATTACATGCTTTTTTCCTACCTAGGTCGATTCTGCTATAAATACTAGGCATGAGCTTTGCTCATTACTTATATCTCCAACACGGGCCAATTTTATAACCATTTACCTGTTTTTAATCCTCATTGCAGTGACAGCTTTCACAATTAAAATGTAGAATTCATGATTTGGAAATAGAACAAAACATCGGCCCTTCATATACACAGGTTCTGCATCTGCAGATTCACCAATTGGGAATTGGCCACATCTGGAAAAAGAACATTGAAAAATAACAATACAACAATAAAAATAATACAAATGGAAAACAATATAGTATAACAACTATTTACATAGCATTTACATTGTATTAGGTATTATAAGTAAGCTAAAGATGATTTATGAGAGGATGTACACATACTACACTTTTTATATAAAGAATTTGAGCATCCAAAGATTTTGGTATCTGCATCCTGGGGATTTCTGAAACGAATTCCCCACAGATATAGAGGGATGACTGCAATATTTGAAATTGGGACTATCCTGGGAAATCCTTGAGGAGGTTGTATAGCTAAGAGCCTTTTGAGTCTGATCAAAGGTCCTTCTGATTCAACTCATGTACGGAATCAAGAGTGGAAATAAGTAAAACTTCCTACTGTACTTGAGATATTTGTTTGTGTTGAAGTGATGGGCAAAGTGTACAGAAGAAAAGCATCATTTGCTGTTGTCCGTTTTACCTGACATCCATGGTGCTAACAGCTAGTAGGCTGGTTGTCAAAGAGCTAAGGCTGGGAACCCCAGTTTAAGTGTAAAGCAAAAAATCAGAAACCAGAGAAAGGATGGTTCTAAGCACTTATAACAGAGAGAAGATGTATTTTCTTTGCTGAAAGAACAGAAAACGCAAGAGCAGACTTCAAATACAACAGGAATGATTTTGATTTCAGAACAAGGGAAATGGTCCCTGATCCCGAGGTATGAATTGCCACAGGCAGAAGCTTGTACCAGTGATCAACAGGATGCAAGTTTAGAAAAGGCTCTTAGACTAAGTCCAATCTACTCAGTTTATAGATGACTTGATACAGGGCCCAGAGTGCAGTGGTTTGCACAAAGTCCCACAGGAAACCTATGACTATGCAATTCCCAAAGCAAATCTTGGCTTAAGGTGATAATTCCTTAGACTGAAAGTCCAGATTTGAGGAATAAGTAATCTGGGGCCCTCAGTTGGTATCCAGATTGCTGTTGATACTGTTCACAGAACATGTTGAAGTTTGACTGGCTATGATTTTGAGACCCGGAAAATTATCATGTGCCTAGACTGTATTTTCAGATAAGGGTTTTTCTTAGTAGGTCAACTTCTTTTCTTGTGCGTCCCAATTCTTCCATCACCCCCAAACATTCAGTGGTCATCGTGAGAGGCTATTAGGCTTCTGTGTCACCAAATCTCTTCCCTTGGTTTTGTTAAGGGACTGGTTGCTACTCAACCTGATATTCCCACATTTTGTCTTACTAAAGAAACTCCTTTTTGCCCTCTCTTATTAATAAACATGAGCTTTTCAATTAGTTGAGATCATTCAGGGAAATAGGGGGAACTTATATATATCTTATATTCATTAAAAATCAGATAATAAGAAAGTCATTTTGAGCATATGCTTTTATTTAATCTTCAAAAACATCCTTAACAGGGAGAAGTTATCACTTCCACTTTACAGATGCAGAAACAGAGTCTCAGAAATGTAAAAAAACTGGTCAAGGTTTAAAGAAATTCTAAGCTTTGCAAAGCCAAAACTCAAAACCAAGTGTGTTAGATACTAAAATTCAATTCATTTTTCTCCAAAATGGAATGAAGATCCTGATTGTGGAAGTTAGGTACTGAATTCTAGAGCACCCAAAGCAGGACAAAGGGTCAGAAAAGGGTTTCCCAAGTAGAGAAAGAATCTTTCTGGGTCAGCTCAAGACTAATCCCAGGCCTGTGATATAAACACAGGTGGACAAGGCTATGCTTGTAAGTGAAGGCATGCCAGCTTAATCATGTTGGATACCAATGTTGCATGACTCTGTGTACTTTATGGAGCACTTTTATGTGCTTAACTCATTTGTTTTGTCATTGCAGTCCCACAAAACAGGAGGAAATCATGTTGGTAGTGTTTTGGATTTTTATGTAATTGGATATAGTTTGATAGTTTTTTTCAGAAGGAAAGAACTATCAAGCCTATTTATGGTCTCCCCATGTTCAAGATGGGAAAATTTGGGCTTATAAGAATCATTAATACCACTCTGATGGGAGAAGGCATCCGACAAATAAAGGGGTCTTTGGATGTCAGCCTTAGAGAAGAAACATGATATTGAACGATGCCTAGGGAACTCTGGGGAAGACCTCTGTTTTGCCAGGTATGTGCAACATTCTTTGTGCTATGTCATAGAATGAAAGCTCTTACGAGTATCATTCTTACTCATTTATATATCCATTTCTTCATCTACAAATGGGGTTGAGCACCTATTAATTTTTGGAATTTTGCTAAGCTTATAAGTAAAATAATGAGCAAAAGTGGACATTGCCTCTGGCCTCATGAAACTAGAACTTAGCCAGGTTCAGTGGCTCAGCCTGTAATCCCATGCTTTGGGAGGCTGAGGTGAGTGGATTGCCTGAGCCTGCGGATTCGAGACCCACCTGGGCAACTTGGCGAGACCTCATCTCTACAATAAATAAAAAATTAGCCAGGCCTGGTAGCGCGTGCCTATAGTTCCAGCTACTTGGAAGGCTGAGGCGGAAGGATCACTGGAGCCCAGCAGGTCGAGGCTGCGGTGGCCGGGAGCAGCCACTGCACTCCAGTCTGGACAGCAGAGTGAGACTCCAACTCAAAAAAAAAAGGAAACTAGAACTTTACATTCTTTGCCAATATAATGGGTATGCATGGATAAATAATTGTAGTTTTAATTTTAATTTTACAGGTTACTCATTAAGTTGAGCACCTTTTCATGGGCAGTAATTAAAACGTCTTATGTGAGGGAACGAAATGAACAGACTTGTGTTTCTGTAAGACCTCTCTGGCTCAGGTATAGAGAATGGACGGAGGAAACTGGTTCAGTAATCCAGTCCACAGGTGATAACAGCTCCGATAGATGCAGAGTTAAGAGCACCAAACAAAGAGAATTTTAGGAGATATAGTTGAGAGCAGTGTTTTCAAATTCTACGGTCTTCAGAATTTGAGAACAAGAAATTTGAATTCCTGGGAATTTCCAAAATCATGTTTTTCTTAAAATACTTCCAACAAACCTCATATTCCTTATTTATCATTATAGATAGCTGAAATTTTTGTTTAATAAATAAGAAGAAAGAAGAATAAGAAATTTTAAGTTTAGAACCTTTGCAATGAACCATAACCTATAGCAATATTCAAACACTGAAAAATGGCAGCAAATGTTAATGAATGGTATTACAGTAATGTAGTATTTAGATCTCCTGGCAAGAGTATTGATACTACACAGAATCACATGTCAAGATTGCTAATTTTAGGACTTCATTTGTTTGCAAAATTTGGTATTTCTTGAAACACCACTCATAGGATTTGTATAAAGGATGCTATGTGTATAAGCTTATTAATATTCATTGTATTTGTAAGAATGACTCATTATTTGTAGGACAGAGGGCCAGGGACACACACAAACCTGGCAACAGCTGCAAGGGAAACTGACTGACTAGATTCTGACTGTCTTCAGTCTGATGTTAGGGTTCCTGGAAATGTCCACCTTAGTTTTTCATTCTCCTTGTTAAGTTTTCTGCTCTTAAAGTCATTGGATTTCTGCAAATCAATAATGTTTCTGTTAATCATTTAGATTTACTATTCAAAGAAAATTTATAATACTTGTTTTTCATTGTCCTGATTTCTTGACTGATTTTTCTCAAAATTGGGAAATTCACAAAGCTATATAAAGACACTTTACTATTTTTACATTCATTTATTAGGTAAGGAAATGTTGGAAGGGATTTCTGCACGAGAACACAGGGCTTGAGATAGATTGGCATGTTGAAATGGTCTGGCTAAGAGGTGGCTGATGAATTGTGTACGTTTTAATTTGTATTCTCTCCAAATCAATTAGTCTCCCTAAGACTGATCATCACAGGAAAACTGAGGCAGGCCAAAACCAACACAACTAGATAGCTAACTAATCCTACTCTATTATCCAAAATGAGAACTAAATTTCTCAACAAGGTTTTTTTACTTTTCTTTTAAAAAGGAATATGTCCATTGAAAGAGTAGAAAACAGACTAAAACACAAGTCTTATCAAAATCTAGGGCTCTTCCCATGGGACCATGATATTCTGAACTTGGGATGGGGACAAGATGGGTCAGCTAGAGATTTAGACATGATTTCCTAGAAGTTGATTCTCATTTATACATGTTACTAAATTATATCTAGATTCCAGTCCTGGAAAAAAAAATTTTACACAGTCCTAAAGATTAGGTGACTGACAGTTTATAAACCATGGCTGTCTCACCCTGAAGTATGCATGATTTTAAAGCTAGAATCCAGACAAAAACATTAATGTAGAAATAAGTTAATTAATTGAGACTAAAATATGGATAAATAATCTGATTATCTCAAATATCAATACACAAAGTCCCAAAGTCAACAAATAATCTCTGTCCTTTCCCTTTGTTTCTAAGTCCAAATGGTTTTTCCTAAAATGCAAGAGAGATTCCAAGCAGAGATGGAAGAAGAGATTGAATTATTTGACCTAATGGTTTATGGTAGTGGCCCCTGGCAAAGCTTCTATTAACACACTCTTCTCTAGGTGTTTTCTCAGTATTGTGATAAGTATACTTATCTAGGAATGTGTGGCTACTAGTAGTGCTGAAGTCTGTAAGTGGGTTGAAAAGACACTTTACTATTTTTACATTCATTTATTAAGTAATTATTAAGCTCTCTCTGGGTACTTGGCATGGTCCTTTTAGTTGTGGTGCATTTATAATAGCTTTCCCCAGAGGGGATTATTTTTCAGGCTCTGTAGGAAAAAGAAATCTGGGAGGAAAATGAACACTACAGAGAGTCAGAGGAATATAATAGCCATAAGAATCTCAAACACCCATAGCTATTTATAGATCATGAAATAAACGACCTTCCTTTGATTAGAAGAGACACTTCTCAAATAACTTTTTTAAAAAATAGGACAAGAGCATGATGGTGAAATGAAAAAAAAATTACTTAAGACCTGTCTGGTATAATTTTTTTCTTGGGACAAAAATCAGAATTACCATATTATCACATGTGCCAAAGGCAGGGGGGTGGGGGGAGCATACTTGAAGAGGTGGATGGCAGACCTTCCAAAAAGTTTTTTTTTGTTTTTTGGGCTAAGGAATAAATCATGGAACTGATTGAAAATGGAAAAAGAAATTTTTGGCTTGTTAGTTTTTTATTTTATTTTTTTAGGATTGAAGTTTATTTTGCAAAGGCATTTGTGGCTAAAGAAATTAGAAGGATATTATTGTGTTCTTAAAAGACATTTTATGCTGGAAGCACTGGGAAATATTCTCACAACTTGATTCCATTTTTAAAAAAGTATTAATTAATTACTTGACTTTGGTTCATGCTCATTGTGAGGAAATCAGTGCCATTAAATAAGGACAAAGAGTATAAAGAGGTGAGTGGTGAGGGGGATGGGGGGCTGGGTCTTAGTTGACCACGTGGATGATTACTCTAGTGCAGTGGTTCTCAGCCTGCCCACTGAATCATTCCAAGAGCTTTCAAAAAGTTGATGCTTGGTTCTTAGCAATTCTAATTAGTTGATCTGGGGAGCACCTGACATTAAGAATTTAAGTGTTCTCCCGATAATTCTGATGTTCAGCCAAGTCTAGGAACCACTGATCTAGAAGGCTGGGCAGGGCAGTGAATTTGTAGTATCTTTTTGTTCCTTCAAAATCTCTTGCAAGGCTAGGAAATCTAGAATGTAGACTTTTCTTTTGGACAATGGTGAAGTGAGACAGGGAAGACTATTGTATAAGGTGGTATCTCTCCCCTCTGCACTCCAACTCCTGCTTGTGCTAGGTTTAAAAGTCTTTGTCCTTGTTCATGAGTGTTTCCTCTTCATCTGGGCAATCAAATGGTTGGCATCAGAGCAGTTGCTGGTGCACACCATAGTTATACAAGCAGCTTTTATTTTCTTTTCCTTTCCATTCTTTTGTGTTTTGTTTTGATTCGTCTTTGTATTTACCTTGGTTGTAAAAATTTTATGAAAACTTTACCCCAACATAAAACAAATGGAACTGTCACCTTTGCTTCCCAATCATCATCTCTGGTTTTGTGTGAGGACATGTTTCACACATGAACACATGTTTTTGAAAACAAGACGGGCACAGTGGCTCAAGCCTGTAATCCTAGCACTTTGGGAGGCTGAGGCAAAAGGATTGCCTGATCCCACAGGTTCGAGGCCAGCCTGGGCAACTTGGTGAGACCTCATCTCTACAATTTAAAAAAAAAATTAACCAGTTGTGGTATCGCACGCCTGTAGTTCTGGCTACTTGGAAGGCTGAGGCAGAAGGATCATCTGCGCCCAGCAGGTCGACGCTGGGGTGGCCATGAGCGTGCCACTGTACTCCACCCTGGGCGAAGGAGTGAGACTCCAACTCAAAAGAAAAAAAAAAGAAAACCATTCGTATTTGTATATTTTCCTTTTGGATATTGTGATATAACTCACAGATGGCTCATAACTGCCATGCTTATATTTGACACTCACCATTGAAACACCTGGCAGCTCTAGAACTGTAACCTCAGACTGCTGCAGCACAATGAATTCTCAGCACAGGCTTTCAGACAGAGCTCCTACACATCACCTGCTTCTTTGATTTGGCATGGCTCCATTGGTGCAGAGCCAAAGCAGGGCATCATTAGAACGTGTGTTTTCCAGCTGGACAGCTCAACTGTCTGCACAGTATATCTGCATTCAGACCGTCTGTCCACATCAGGAGCCTAGGGTCAGCCTGACCTGAAGTAGAGCAGACAAGCAGCCACACAGAAAACACGAGAACTGTTCCTGTACTATGAATTTAAATCTGCCATCATCTGCAACTCAACCTTGGCCAGGACGCAGCCAACAGGGGCAGCGTGTTCTGGGACATGAGGGGGTGGGATCTTCTGAGCTCCCCTGCTTACCGGCCCCTGGATACTGCCTCTCCCTCCTCCCTTTTTGCCTCCAATTGTTACTTTCTCCTGCTGGGCTGTGTGTGGGGTAGGGCTGAGGAGGGGGTGCGTACCCTTGGGGTGGCAGGCAAAGCAAGTATGTCTGCTTCTTGATCTTGAAATTATGCAACCAAACCTCCAGGAATGCACACTTCAGATGTTTGTGGTTTGGTCCCAAGAGGGAGTAGGACTGGGTTGACCTTCATGTGTATGCCTGGCAGCTCGACCCCCAGCACTCACGGTAGAGCCCACCACACAGGTGCTGTCCTCATGAGATGAATTAGTTCCCTGGGGCCTGCTGAATTCACTCTTTTAGGGCTCAACAGTGCGGTGCCCACCTCTGTGCCCCCCTCCACAGGAACCAGCCGCGAGGGAGAGGATCAGGCTCAGAGCTGGTTAATGCAACAGCTAAGAAGCAATTCCCAGCCCAGCTCACCCCAAGATGCAAGATGATACAAATCCCTTTTGTCGTTGAACTTGTGTTGATTTTGAGTAAATTATTCATTAGCTTTCCAACCTTTAGAACAATGGTTCTCCAAGTTTTCAAGTCATCTGGTAACTTGTTAAAAATGTAAATTCAAGCCCTACCCCGGATGTATTAAATCATAAATTCTATGGGTGGGGCCTTCTAGGTGGTTCTGAGAGCCACTGATTTCAAGAGTATTGTATCGAACAGAGGGGATCAAACTCATGGACTTATGAGCTCTCGAGGAAATTACCTAAGTTCACTGAACCTCAGTTTTTTCATCCGCAAAATGGAAACATGAAAATTCTGACCTTGCTGGGTTGCTATGGTGTTTATATGAAGTGGAGCATGTCTAGTACTTAGCAGGTAAAATCCCAATAAACACGAGATCTTGTTTTGATGTTGTGTTGAATCTGGCTTTGTGCTTCTCCTGCGTTTCCATCACTTGTTATCCTTCCATGTGCACTCAGATAGTGGGACTCGTTGCCACCCATCTTGGGACTCGTGCGTCTTGGCTTCCCACATCATTCCTGTTGCTGAAAGTTGTTTCTTCCACCCAGGCAAGCCCTCTAGATGAAGATAAGTTGTCCCACACACATTTTCAGCTCTAAGAGAAAGTGTTCTGAGGGGAAATGGCAGGGGAATAGTTTAACAAAATACGCTTGTATCCCCCCTTTCAGACTCCCCCAGGCTATGGCTTTGGATTTAGGGGTGCCCATGCAATCACAGGGATATTTGTTCCTAGCGGTGTGCCCTCCCAGAACCTGGGAGTGGAGGCGTTTAAGGGCGGCAGTAACAAAACCGACTGATAGCATCAGCCACAGCTGCTGATGAGAGGCTGGGACTGTGCCCGGTGGTCATGGCTCTTGGAGTGTTTGTACATCTGACTTCCTGTAAAAAGGGAAGGGACATGGGAGGGGGGCTTAGGTGAGGCCCAGGTTGGGCTGGGAGACAGCAGGACAGTTTTTGGGGCAAAACTTTCAGTCCCCAGACTTTAATGGCAGGAGGGGACACATAACAGTATCATTGTGGTGTCATGAAAGGGTTGTGGGTGACCAGACACACCTGTGTTTGAATTTTGAATCTTAGCTCAGCTTCCTACTAGGTAGTGAGTCACAGAGTATGTTATTTCCTTGAGATTTTATTTTTTGTCACCTGTGAAACGGAAACAACACCTCCATCTTCCTGGGATTGATGTGAGGATTAAATTAAAGGACACATATGAAAGTACTTTTGCAGATTATAAACTCCCACTAAGGTAAACTGTGGTTGTTAGGAAGGACAGGGTGGAGTCACAGATGGGTTGGAAATTCTGCTTGGCCTTATACTTAACCCTTTGGACCTCGGTTTTTCCCATTGGTGAAAAGGGGGCAATTTTCCATGCCTCCCACACAAGACCACTCGGGGCTTAAAGAAGACAGCAGGCTCTCTGACGCCTGCATGGATCAGGCACGCGGGAGGGGCTTAGCCATGCCACAGCCTCCCTTTCTCCATGGATGAGACGCTTCAGGGGGCTGGATGGGCTGGCTCTCTAGGTGCCTGCTTTGCGCTTGTTAGACGCCCTGTACTTGGGTGTCAAACTCATCTTTTTGCATCGCTGTTTTGAGATTCCTGGCATCTGAGAGAAAACGACTGCTCCGAGATGCTCCTTAACTTGGTAAGCCTCGGCTGGGTCTCTGTCGCCCTCCCCACTGGAAGAGGGGCTACCCCTCCCCTGAGGCCTCGGGCTGCAGCCATGCGCGTGGGGTCGTTCCTTCCTCTCTGTGTCCACACGGGTCCTGCCCCACCCAGTATCTACCACGCCGTTCCTCCCTCCCGGAGTTCTTCCCTCGTCCTCTCCACACACCCCAGCGAGTCCCATGCTTTCAAGCATTCTGTGATTTCACATCTTTCTGAGCCTCTCCTATACCGTGCTGTGGCCTTATCTTCCCCTGAAGGCACAAGATACCTTATTTGGTTTCACTGTTCTCTTGAGGGTGTGCCTTCGCCTCCGAGGAAGAGTATAGTTTTTGGAGGGCAGACATTGTGTCCCTTACAGACCCAGAGAGAGCGCTGGGCTATAGGAGGAATGTGTCTCCCGATTTAAGAAAAACAAAAGCAAAGAGCGAGTTCAGCAGCCACTGACTCCAGACGGCCACCGGGGGGCGATGAGGGACCAGCCTGTGAATGTGGCCGGACTAGGAGCCCAGGCAAGGATCGAAGGAGCAGGGAGCCTCACGACAAAGCCAGGGAGGACGACCCCGGGCCGGCTCTCCAAGGAGGTCCAGAGGGCTGAACACCCAGCAGAGAAAACGGCCTAGAGCCAGGTCCTCCAAACTTTCCATACTTGTGGGTATGCCTCCAGTCACCCCAGGGCTGTCCAGAATTCTGGGGGTTTCTGGGGAATGTTCCTTCCAGCTGAGCATGCCTCCTTTGTACCAGGCACAGTGCTGATGCAGGGGAATCCTGTCTTTCAGAGCAGCCAGCTTAACCCTGGCACAGACTTCGGCCAGGGTTATCCGGAGGGAAGACCACACTGAGGCCTCAGGAAGCCGAGAAAAATACCCCAGAGCAGAGGAATCCACAGGTCCCACCAAGTCTTACTTTGAAAACTGCTGCCGAACACAGCCCCAGCTTCCTTAGCAGCCAGCTTGGGGAAATATCCCAGATGGGCTTTATCCTGGTGGGTGTTCCCAGCCTAGCCTCGCTGCCCACCACTGGCGCCTGCTCTGAGGGACAAGAACTACCTCCTTCCCTTGGTGATGTGCAAATGTCACTCCCCACGGCCCCACCCACACAGCCTCAGAGAAATTCCCCAGGTCTGGGCAGGGGGTGGCCCTGGGGAGAATGAGGGTTAATGTACAGAGAGCATGTCATTATTTTTCAGTAGTCATTTCCTTTAGGCCTTGACCTTGGTGGGAGTTGGGGGGAGGGTCTACCTCCACACTGTGTTCGAGGGGAGGGTTTTTGAGATCATGGCTGGTGAGTGGAGGGGCTTTGATGGCAGTTGTGGAGGTCAAGAGGGGTGGGTGGGTGGGGCATACACTGTGTGCTGGCTCAGGTGGCTGGTCCAGTGGGGTTTCTTTCCTCTAGTGTCTGTAAGGATGTGCTGAGGAATAGACCTTTGCATGACAGCTGCAGCTAATTCTGATTTATGGCCTCTGATCCTTCCTCCTTCACCTAGAGAAGGAGCTGTCGGAATGCCTTTGTGGCAGATCGTGCTAGTATTTTCATTCTTGGTGCTCCCTGCCTTGGTCCTGGTGGAGCAGTGAGCACACTCCCTCTGCGGGCCGCATGGATGAAAGAAGGCTGCCTGGCCTGGCCCCCTTCCCCCTGGGGTCTGACTGGCCACACCCTCCCCCTCCTGCCCAGCAGGGTTTTCTCTCTACTGGCTTTGCCCAGATCCTTCCTGCCAGATGCTGCCTCTGCCCTGCCCCATGGCCGCTAGTTGTTCCTTTGGCTCTGTCTACACTTACTCGGTCTCACCTGTGACTAATCTTTAGCGATACCTTCTTTTCTTTCTGGCTGTGAGCCCCTAGTGTCTAGAACCATAGTTCCTATTCTCTGTTAAGTCCATTTAATGAACGATGATTGAGCACCCACCATGTGCCAAGCACTGAGTTAGGTGCCAGGGATGCCCCCGGAGCTACAGACCAGCAGATAAACACATCAACACCAAGGTCATGGGTAGTGATAAATGGTACACAAAAATGGAATAGCTCATGTGCTCGGGATCTGCTTTTAACATAGGAGCAGGGGGTGACCATCACACTGAGACCCAAAGAAAGTAGATGCCTGAAGGTCAGAGCCCTTGTCTGCCTCTCAGACAGCTGCCCCCCACTCCCTATGCTGCAGATGGGGCAGCACATCTGCCTGAGGGTACAGCAAGTGCAAAGACCCCCAGGTGAAACAAGCTTACATTTTCTAGAAACTGGTAGATAAGCATGTGAGTTCAGGGGTTGTTAGGGGATGAAATCATGTCAGACGTGACACATCCAAGCTGGACAGATTTCCCCGCAAAACCTGTCCCTCCTCTTGTCTTCCCCATCTCCATCTTTCACTGCTCAAGCCCCAGACCTTGCAGTTGTCTTTGGACCTCTCTTGCGCCCTATAGCCACTCTCTCAGCAACTCCAGTTGTGTCCAGAACCTGACCCCTTCCTCCCACCTCCATGGCAGCCACCCTAGTCCAAGCCCACCTGGAGCATGCAGCAAACTCCTACTGGATCTCCACCCCAGTAGCCAGAGGGATGCTTGGAAAAATGTAAGTCAGATGTCAGCACTGCGCCGCTCCAATCTTTCCACCCCCACGACTCACATCTCATTCAGAGCATAAGCTACAGAGGCATATGGTGACCCACGAGGTCCTGCGTGCACTTGGCCTCTCCTATTCAGGCTATGCTAGCAGCTACCTCACTTTCCTCAAACATGCCAAGCACACGTCCACCTCAGGGGCTTTGCACTTGGTCTTCCCTCTGCTGGAGCACCCCCTGCCGCCTCTCTTCACATACACCCCAGGTACCCCTACTCCCTATGCTGTGGATGGGGCAGCACATCTGCCTGAGGGTATAGCAAGTGCAAAGACCCCCAGGTGAAACAAGCTTATATTTTCTAGAAACTGGTGAATGAGCAGTATGAGTTCAGGGGATGGTAGGAGATGAAATATTGTTGGACGTGACACGTCCAAGCTGGACAGATTTCCCCACAAAACCTGTCCCTCCTCTTGTCTTCCCCATCTCCATCTTTCACTGCTCAAGCCCCAGACCTTGCAGTTGTCTTTGGACCTCTCTTGCGCCCTATAGCCACTCTCTCAGCAACTCCAGT
>CAUYQG010002061.1:0-10819 GCA_963574415.1 Tarsius wallacei
TTCTTTTTAGTGTTGCATTGTTTGGGTACCACAGTTTATCCATTCACCTACTGAAGGATATCTTGGTTGCTACCAAGTTTTGGCAATTATGAGTAAAATTTTGAGAAACATCCATGTGCAGGTTTTTTGTGTGCCCATAAGTTTTCAGCTCCTTTGGATAAATACCAAAAAGTGTGCTTGCTGGCTCATATGTTAAGAGTATGTTAGTTTAGTAAGAAACCACCAAACTCTCTTCCAAAATGGCTGTACCATTTTGCATTTCCATGAGCGTTCCTCATTGGGTGTTGTCAGTGTTCTGGACTTCGACAATTCTGAATAGGTGTGTATTGATAACTCATTGTTTTAACTTGCATTTCCCTGATAACATTGATGTGGAACATCTTTTCATGTGCTTGCCATCTGTATATTTTTATTTTTTTATTTTTTATTTATTTTATTTTTTTTTGAGTTGGAGTCTCACTCTGTCGCCCAGACTGGAGTGCAGTGGCCGCTCCCGGCCACTGCAGCCTCGACCTGCTGGGCTCCGGCAATCCTTTCGCCTCAGCCTTCCAAGTAGCCGGAATTACAGGCACGCGCTATCATGCTCGGCTGTTTTTTTGATTTATTGTAGAGGTGAGGTCTCGCCAAGTTGCCCAGGCGGGTCTCAAACCCGCGGGCTCAGGCAATCCATTCACCTCAGCCTCCCAAAGTGTGGGATTACAGGCTGAGCCACCGAGCCAGGCTTATTTTTTTTAAACAATTAAAAAAATGGGCCAAAGACCTGAACAGACACATTTTTGGCCCCTTTTTTTTTTTTTTTGAGTTGAATTCTCACTCTGTCACCCAGGCTGGAGTGCAGTGGCACACTCATGCGCTCACAGCTACCCCAGTGTCGACCTGCTGGGCACTGGTGATCCTTCTGCCTCAGCCTTCCAAGTCGCGGAACTACAGGCGCGTGCTACCACGACTGGCTAATTTTTTATTTATTATAGAGATGAGGTCTCACCAAGTTGTCCGGGGTGGTCTTGAACCCGTGGGCCCCTCGGCCTTCCAAAGTGCTGGGATTACAGGCTGAACCACCGAGCCCGGCCTGGTCCATTTTTTTAATCGTGTTGTTCATTTTCTTATTGTTAAATTTTAAGAGTTTTTTGTTTATTTTGGATAACGGCCCTTTATCAGATACATCTTGCAGATATTTTCTTGCAGACTGTGGCTTATCTTTTCATTCTCTTGACAGTGTCTTTTGCAGAGCAAAATTTTTAATTTTAATAAGTCCAGCTTATTTTTTCTTTTTAAGGATTAGGTCATTGGTATTATATTTAAAAAGTTACCATATCCAAGGTCATCTAGATGTTCTGCTATGTTCTAGGAGTGTTATAGTTTTGCATTTTACATTTAAGTCTGTGATCCATTTTTAATTAATTTTTTTTAGTTGGGGGTCTCACTTTATCACCTAGACTGGAGTACAGTGGCACGAGCATGGCTCACCACAGCCTCAGCCTCCAAAGTAGCCGGGGCTACAGGCATGTGCCACCATACCTGGCTAATTTAAAACATTTTTTTTTTTTGTAGAAAAAAGGTCTTGCTATGTTGCATAGGCTGGTGTAGAAGTTTTAAACAAACGATTATTGTCTCATGGTCTCTATGGGTCAGAAATTTGGGTGTGGCTTAGTTGGCTGGTTCTTTCCTGAATTCGCTGTAAGGTTGTTGGCGCTGGCAGTAGAGATTTGCTTCCAAGATGGCTCACTCAGATGGCTGTCGGAAGGCAATCCTAGTTCACTGCCAGGGGTTATCTCCACTGGGCAACTTAACTGTTCTTAAAGTACAGCCTACACCTGAAGGGAAGGAGATTAAATTCCATCTTTTAAAGGTAGTAATGTGAAATAATTTGGTCATGTGTTGCTTACTGACAGGGATATATTCTGAGTAATGCATTGTTAGGCAATTTTGAGGTTGTGTGTACGTCATAGAGTGTGCTTAATACAAACCTAGATGGTATATTCTACTATATACCTAGGCTATATGGGATACCCTGTTGCTCCTAGGCTACAAACCCATGTATCATATTACTTTACCAAATACTGTAGGCAGTTTGAGCAATGTTAAGTATTTCCATATCTAAGTATATCTAACATAGAAAGGGTACAGTAAAAGTACAATATTATAATCTTACGGGACTACCATGATATATGTAGTCCACTGTAGACCACAATGCTGATACGTAGCACATGACTGTATTTTAAAACCACTATATCATTAATAATAGTTAACAGTTGCTATTTTTTCTCCTAGTGGTAAAAGTGCCACAGAAGACACTCTTGATGGACGCTCTCAAAGAAGAATCTGAAATAATCTATGACTTTTGCATGTGCAACCCTCCCTTTTTTGCCAATCAGTTGGAAGCCAAGGTAAAATATCTTCCGCTTTAAAGTAATTAAGTATTTACTTAAATTTGCCTTTTTGGCAAAGAACAAAGACCAACTTTTCAAATTAATTAATTAATTATTTTTTAGGTGGGGTCTCACTATGTTGATGAAGCTGGTCTTGAACTCCTGGGTCAAGTAATCTTCCTAAGTAGCTTCCCAAGAGCTGGAATTAAAGGCACACACCACTGTGTCCAACTTTTGAAAGCTGTATCAGTTAGGAATTCTTTTTATTTGAAGTATGTTCGGCCCTCTGTATCTGTTAATTGGTTCCATATCCTTAGATTCCATATCTGTGGATTCAACCAATTACAGGTTCATAGTATTTGAAAAAAGCCCCAATAAAAAAATAACAATATAATAATGAAAAATAATACAAATAAAAAATACATTATCACTATTTTTACATAGCATTTATATTGTATTAGATATTGTAATTGATATAGAGATGATTTAAAGTATATAGGAAGTTGTGGGTAGGTTATATGCAAATAATATGCCATGTTTGATAAGCTACTTGAGCATTCGTAGGTTTTGGTATCTGAGGGGGATCCTGGAACAAATCTCCTCAAGCTACTAAGGGACAACTGTACTTTTTTTTTCTTTTTAGAGTTGGAATCTCACTCCATCGCCCAGGCTGGAGTGCAGTGGCATGCTCACGGCCACCCCAGCGTCAATCTGCTGGGCTCCGGCAATCCTTCTGCCTCAGCCTTCCAAGTAACCAGAACCACAGGCATACGCTACCATGCCCAGCTAATTTTTGATTTATTGTCACCAAGTTGCCCAGGCTGGTCTCAAACCCACGAACTCAGGCAATCTACTTGCCTCGGCCTCTCAAAGTGCTGGGATTACAGGCTGAGCTACCAAGCCCAGCCAACTGTACCTTAAAACCCAGTATAGATTGACTTAACAACAAAGGAGATTTATTAGTTTACATATCTGAGAAATCCAGCAGTACTTTGGACATTAGGAATAATTTGATCAAGGTGTTCACAGTATTAAAACAGCTGAGGCTCTGTTTTTCTCTTGGCTGTCACCTGGTCTTGATTGTATATTTTCTCAGGCTGGTTTACTTGTGGTAAAGTAATACTTAGGGGGTAGGAGGGTGAGGAGAGGTGCTTTTCTTCCCCAAACTGTTGAAGATTTGATTTTCTTCTTATTAACAACTTAGGTCACAGTGTACTCATAGACTGGGCTTGTTGGCTTAGGAAGTTACCTGTCACCTGTCATTTGACTGCCACCTGTCTCTGATAGTATATTTAGTCTTTCCAGCTTCAAGTGAAAACTATATTTGCTCATGAATATGAAAAAAATGCATTGGATAAAAAGAACTAACCTATTAAAAACTATAATATAGAGCCATAAAATACCATTGAATTAACCTAAATTTTCCTTCATCCAGTGAACTCTCTTAATAATACAAAGTGAGTAATATAAATCACAAGGAAATGAGGAGGTGTGTATGTTTAAACTTTTGAGAGAATAAATTGTTTTTAGAATCACTCAGGTAACTTACAAGTACTATTTACATGCCTCATAACAAAATTCAGATGAATCAAATTTTTGGTGGAATTTGGACAGAAATTTATTAGCAATACTAACATTCCAGATTGGAACATAAAATGAAGCAGGATTTAAGAAATCTAAGTTATAACCTTCAAACTAGATGAATTATATGAACTAAAATAGCCACATCCTGGAGTACGATTTTTAAAAAAATACTGAGATTCCACATGAAAGTGCATGACTGTGGAATTTCCAAAGTAAATGCTCTTGTGGAACCAGCATCCAAATGAAGAAGCATAACATTGCTAGCACCAGAAATAAGTATATTTTCTTTTTCCTTTTTTAGAGTTGGAGTCTCACTCTTTAGCCCAGGCTGGAGTGCAGTGGCATGCTTATGGCCACTGCAGCCTCAACCTGCTGGGCTTAGCCGATCCTTCCACCTCAGCCTTGCAAGTAGCTGGAACTAGAGGCGCACGCAATCACGCCTGGCTTATTTTTTGACTTATTGTAGAGACGGGGTCTCATCAAGTTGCCCAGGCTGGTCTTGGGCTCAGGCAGTCCTCTTGCCTTGGCCTTCCAAAGTGCTAGGATTACAGGCTGAGCCACCGCGCCTGGCCAGTATCCTTTCATAACAGCTTTATTGAAGTATAATTCACAGAGGCATGCAGCCAACACCATAGCCAATTTTAGAACATTTTTATTACCGTAGAAAAAACCTTAGCCATTAGCAGCCACCCTTCGTTTCTCCCCAGTATTCTTAGGCAAAGACAACTACCTCTACTTTCTGTTTCTATGGATTTGCCCATTTTGAACATTTTACATAAATGGAGTCACATGTGCTTTTTTTGTGGCTCACTTGTTTCATGGAGAATTAATATATGTTTTCAAGGTTCATCCATGTTGTAGCATGTATCATTGCTTCGTTTCTTTTTATTGCTGAATAATACTCCATTGTGTGGATATGTTGCATTTTACTTATCATTCATTAGTTGATAGGCTTTTGGGTCATTTCCATTTTTTGGCTATTATGAATTATCCTAGGCTGGGCGTGGTGGCTCATGCCTATAATCCCAGCACTTTGGGAGGCCAATGTGAGAGAATTGCCTGAGCCCAGGGGTTCGAGACCAGCCTGGGCAACTTGGTGAGACCCCCCCCATCTCTACAATAAATCAAAAAATTAGCTGGGCGTGGTGGTTTGTGCCTGTAATTCCAGCTACTTGGAAGACTGAGGTGGAAGGATTGCCTGAGCCCAGCAGGTCGAGGCTGCAGTGGCTGTGAATTTGCCACTGTCCTCCAGCCTGGGTGACAAAGTGAGACTCCTACTCAAAAAAAAAAAAAAAGAAAGAAAAAAAAAAGAATTATCCTGCTGTGAGCATTTCTATACAAGTATTTCTGTGGACATACATTTTCATTCCTCTTGGAAATATGCCTAGGACTGGAACCACTAGGTCTGTGGTAACTGTGTTTAACTGAGGAACTACTGGACTGTTTTCCAAAGTGGCTATGCCATTCTACATTTCCACCAGCAATGTACGAGCGTTCCAGGTTTTCACATCCTCATCAACATTTATCTGTGTTTTCGGTTATAAGCCTTCCTAGTGGGTATAAAGTGGTAACTCCTTGTAGTTTTGATTTGTATTTCTCTGGTGGCTAATGGTGTTGAGCATCTTTTCATGTACTTATTGGCCATTTGTATATCTTCTTTGGGAGAATACCTATTTGGATTTTTTGCTCATTTTTAAAATTGGGTTATTTTTCTTTTTATTACCAAGTTATAAGAATTCTTTATCTAGCCTAGATATAAGCCTCTTGTTAGATTATGATTTGCAAACATTTTTTCCCATTCTGTGGGTTGTCTTTTCACTTTCTTGATGTCCTTTGCAGTTGAAAAGTTTTTAATTTTGATGAAGTCCAGTTTATCTGTTTTTTCTTTTGTTGCTTATGTGTTTGGTGTCATATCCAAGCCCAATCCAAGGTCATGAAGATTTGTTCCTGTTTTTTCTTCTAAGCACTTTATAGCTTTCACTTTTACATTTAGTTCTTTGGTGCATTTTGAGTTAATTTTTTCATATGGTGTGAAGAAAGGATGGATTAAGTATTTACGTGTATAAAGCAAAGACATAAAAGTAATAGAAGAAGCCAGGCTCGGTGGCTCAGCCTGTAATCCCAGTGCTTTGGGAGGCTGAGGTAAGTGGATTGCCTGAGCCCGCAGGTTCGAGACCCGCCTGGACAACTTGGCGATACTTCATCTCTACAACAAAATCAAAAATTAGCCGGTCGTGGTAATGCATGCCTGTAGTTCTAGCTAGTTGGAAGGCTGAGGTGGAAGGATCGCCGGAGCCTAGCAGGTCGAGGCTGTGGGAGCATGCCACTGCACTCCAGTCTGGGCGACAGAGTGAGACTCCAACTCAAAAAAAAAAAAGTAATAGAAGAAAACATAAGTAAATTTTTTTAAATGTTTGGGTAGATTTTCTGTGCACGAAACCAAGACAGGAAGTATTGAGAAAAAGCAACAGATCGGGCTATATAAAGGTAAAATTTTTAAATGCTTAATTACAAAGATGAAAGGAAAAAGACCTGGGAAATATTTGCATGAATGAAGTTGTTTAAGGTAAAATATTATAGTGGCTATGTGACTTTTTAAAATCCTAAATTTAGCATAATATTTGGGAAGTAGAATTACTTTTAGGCCTTCTAACTTAGAGCTGAATTACATTCAAAGACTTGGTTCTTAAGGTATGAAAATTTTTCACCAGGGTTTTTTGTTGTTGTTCAGGGAGTAAACTCTCGAAATCCTCGAAGACCTCCACCTAGTTCTGTAAATACAGGAGGTATCACAGAGATCATGGCAGAAGGAGGTGAATTAGAGTTTGTTAAAAGGATCATTCATGACAGTTTACAACTTAAAAAAAGATTAAGGTAAGTTCGTTATTATAACATGGAAATATTTCTCCCTATGTCATTCCAAAAGAGACCATGTCATTCCGAGAAAAAGTAATCAATAGTGATCAGAAGAATAAACAGATGAAGATTGAAAAGGTAGTAGATCCTACAATCTGCAAAGACTCTGTTTCTGCGGACGTTGTCATGGCTTTAATGATTTTTGTTTCTTGTAATTATCTTTACTACATAGATAGAAAAGAGGAAAATACCATATGATTGTATTGCTCCCATTAGTATTATCCTGTGATGAAACAAAACTGATTCAAATATGGCTTTTGATTAGAAAACAGATGGGTTCAGATTTGTCCCATGAACCAGAATAAATTTGTTGCCTAGTCCTTGAAGCAATTTATGTTCTTGGAATCAGTCTCCCAAACAGTGACAGATGTGAGGACATTGAGCTGTCAAGAACTTAATGAAGGGAAACTGAGATCACTAAGCAGTTCCAAAGGAGGGTTAAGGCTACAGTATTCCTTTTAAAATCTAATTATTTTGGACAACACACCTGTCATTAAACAGCATAAGGTACTCAGAAGAGCTATTTGTCTTGCTTGACTTCTCACCCTGCCACATGTTGTTGAAATGATGGATAATGTGGTAGTTCAAAACTAAATGAGCTTTCAACTCTAGGATTTAGCTTTGGGACATAGGGAAGATTTTGTGTGAGTGGTAAATACACATAACATAAAATTTACATCTAAAAAATTTATTTTTTTGAGGCAGGGTCTCTGTTGCTCAGGCTGGAGTGCAATGGCATGATCATGGCTCATCACAACTTCGACCTCCTGAGTTCAGATGGTCCTCTTGCCTCAGCCGTCTGAGCAGCTGGGACTACGGATGTGTGCTACCATACCTTGCTGATTAAAAAAATTTTTTTTTAGAAATGTGGGTCTCACTGTGTTGCCCAGGCTGGTCTTGAACTCCTGGGCTCAAGTGATCCTCTCTCAGCCTCCCAAAGTGCTGGGATTACAAGCATGGGCTACCACACCCTGCCCACCATCTAAATTTTTAAAGTGCGTAGTTCATTAATGTTAAGTACATTCACATTGTTGTGCAACCAACCTCCAGAACTCTTCATTTTGCAAAACTATAATTTTGTGCTCATTTAACAAATCCTCGTGGTGGCATACACCTGTGGCTATACACATCCATGTGTAGCTTGTATCAGAATTTTCTTCCTTCCTGAATAATATTACCATTCCATGGTATGTATTTACCACATTCTCCCCCTCCCTTAGCTCCTGGCAACCACCATTCTACTTTCTGTCTCTATGCATTTGACTACTCTAGGTACCTCATATAAGTGGAATCATTCAGCATTTGTCCTTTTGTGACTGGCTTATTTCACTTAAAATGTTTTCAAGGTTCATCCACATGTAGCTTGTATCAGAATTTTCTTTCTTTTTAAGGCTGAATAATATTACCATTCCATGGTATGTATATACTACATTTTGTTTATACATTCATCCACTGATGAACATTTAGGTTCTACCCTTTGGCTATTGTGAATAGTGCTGTATGAACACGAGTCTAAATATCTCTTCAAGACCCTATTTTTAATTCTTTTGAGTATATACCCAGAAGTAGAATCCTGTATAGGTAGATTTATTTTTCCCTTTCTTTTGATATATAGATGCTTATAGCTGCTTATTTTAGTAAAAGACCAATTTCAAAATCAACAAGTATCCTAATTTGTTAAATGTGAGTTTGTTTGTTTTATGAGTTTATTTATTTATTTATTTTTAGAATTGGAGTCTCACTGTCACCCAGGCTAGAGTGCAGTGGCACTATCATGGCCACTGCAGCTTCAGCCTGCTGGGCTCAGGTGATCCTTCCACCTCAGCCTTCACAGGTGTGTGCCACCACGCCCAGTTAATTTTTTGATTTGTTGTAGAGACGAGGTCTTGCCAAGTTGCTCAGGCTGGTCTCAAACCCGTGGGCTCAGGCAATCCCTTTGCCTCCATCCCCCAAAGTGCTGGGATTACAGGTGTGAGCCTCCTCACCTGGTATGCCACCACACCTGGTGTGAGTTTATTTAAATGTTTGTAGAAAGTAGCTTGATTGTTAGATGGTCTGCCTCTCAGAAAAGTTACACATTGTTGAAGCTAAAGATTGATACATTTTTGCTTTTTTTTTTTTTTTTTTTGAGTGGAGCCTCTCTGTCACCCAGGCTGGAGTACAGTGGCACACTCACAGCCATCACAGTCTTGACCTGCTGGGCTCAGGCTCTCCTTCTGCCTCAGCCTTCCAAGTTAGCTGGAACCATAGGCATGCGCTACCAAGCCCAGCTAACTTTTTTTTTTTTTAACTTGTAGAAACAAGGTCTCTCCAAGTTGCCCAGACTGGTTGAACCCCTGAGCTCAGACAATCCCTCTCCCCAACCTCCCAAAGTGCTGGGATTATAGATGTGAGCTCCCACACTGGCCGTTTTTACTATAAATTTATTTCTTCAAAGATGCATGAATATCTTGAAGAAGAAAGAAACTAAAATTATACTAAGCATGGAGAATAGTTTGAGTAAGTAAAATAAACTTAAATAGAGTAACAGAACACTGAAATCCATGAAAAGAGGTAACTAGGCCATGTGACCATTTCATTATCTGTTGTTTTTTGAGGGGATTGGAGCCAATTAGGAAAATGGGTAACTGTAGTTCACTCTTTAGGCTACAATATTCTGGGGTTGTTGTTAGGAGGCTTTTAAACAGTAAATTTGTGTTATGTTCAAAGTCCCATTTGACCTACAAAAATATGTCTTAAAGAAACACCGTTCTAGCCGGGCTTGGTGGCTCAGCATGTAATCCTGCACCTTGGGAGACTGAGGTGAGTGGATTGCCTGAGCCTGCGAGTTCGAGACCCACCTGGGCAACTCGGTGAGACCTCATCTCTACAATAAATCAAAAAATTAGCCGGGTGTGGTAGCACGCACCTGTAGTTCCACCTACTTGGGAGGCTGAGGCGGAAGGATCACCGGAGCCCAGCAGGTCGAGGCTGCGGTGGCCAGGAGCGGTCACTGCACTCCAGTCTGGGTGACAGAGTGAGACTCCAACTCAAAAAAAAAAAAAGAAACACCATTCTAAGGCATAGAAATTAATTCAATATATTCCTCATCTCCCTGTACCTGGCTCTGTGGCAGGCCCAAATTGAATGAAAGGTACAAGCTTACCAGGAAAGATAAATTGCAAGATCCTGTCATGTCTCTGGAGAGTTGACCATTTTGAGCTTGGTATCATATATGGAAAATGTTACCCAGTTATGATTTATTTAAAAACAAGTTTCAGCCAGGTTCAGTGGGCCATGCTGCTAATCCCAACACTTTGGGTGACTGAGATGGGAAGACTGCTTAAGGCCAGGAATTGGAGACCAGCATGAACAACATAGTGAGACCCTTGTCTCTACCTAAAACATTTTAACAATTACCTAGGTATGGTTATGCACATCTGTAATCCTAGCTACTGGGAGGCAGAGGCGGAAGGATTGCTTGAGCCCAGGAGTTTGAGGCGCAGTGAGCTATGATTGCACCTCTACTATTGCAGCCTGGGTGACAAAATGAGATGCTATTTTTTTAATTGAAAAAAAAAAATTTTTTTTTCTTTTTTTTTTTTTTTTTTTTGAGTTGGAGTCTCACTCTGTCGCCCAGACTGGAGTGCAGTGGCCGCTCCCGGCCACCGCAGCCTCGACCTGCTGGGCTCCAGCGGTCCTTCCGCCTCAGCCTTTCAGGTAGCTGGAATTACAGGTGCGCGCTACCACGCCCGGCTAATTTTTGATTTGTTGTAGAGATGAGGTCTCACCAAGTTGCCCAGGTGGGTCTCGAACCTGCGGGCTCAGGCAATCCACTCATCTCAGCCTCCCAAAGTGCGGGATTACAGGCTGAGCCACCAAGCCCGGCTAAAAAAAATTTTTTTTTTTCAATTAAAAAAATAGCATCTCATTTTGTCACCCAGGCTGCAATAGTAGAGGTGCAATCATAG
>CAUYQG010002068.1:0-13312 GCA_963574415.1 Tarsius wallacei
AAGATACCTGCACACGTATGTTTATCTCAGCATTGTTCATAATAGCAAGAACCAGGAATCAACCATGCTGTCCATCAAAAGAGGACTGGATTTTAAAAATGTGGTACATATACACGATGGAATACTACGCAGCCATAAAAAAGAACAAAATCATGAATTTCACAGCAACCTGGATAGAACTAGAATCTATAATACTGAGTGACCTCTCACAGAAACCACAATCTTAATATCACATGTTCTCACTCATATAGTGGACCTTGAACATCCATCGTAATACTATAAGAAAAGGACTGACAGTGATGGGAAATTATGGAGGGGGGAAGGGGAAGGGAGATGGGATTAACGATAGTAATAACTGTCTGGGGTTGGGGAAACACCCCTTATCAGCAAGGGTGCCTGAACGAAGCATATTTGTATACCTAACCCTTAACTGTACCCCACAATATCAAAATAAAAAATACTGATATATAAAAACAAAACAAAACAAAAAAATACCCTACTCAGTATTTGGTGCTGGGAAAATTGGATAGTCATATGCAGAAGAATGAAACTGAATCCCTATCTCTCATCATATACAAAAATTAACCAAGATGAATTAAAGACTTACATGTAAGACCTGAAACTATACAAATCCTAGATGCGAATCTAGTAAAAACTCTTCTGGACTTAGGCAT
Source organism: Tarsius wallacei (assembly GCA_963574415.1). NCBI lineage: Eukaryota > Metazoa > Chordata > Mammalia > Primates > Tarsiidae > Tarsius > Tarsius wallacei. Next base: position 675 of record CAUYQG010002068.1, read on the forward strand.
AGACAAAGAATTCATTACTAAGACCAGAAAAGCAAATGCAACAAAGCAAAAATAGACAAACAGGATTTAAATCAACCTAAAAGTTTCTGCACAGTAAAAGATATAATCACCAGAATGAATAGACAACCTATGAAAAATATATTTGCAAGCTATGCATCCAAGAAAGGAACAATATCCAGAATCTACAAAAACCTCAACAAACTGAATTAAGAAAACTACAAATGGCATCATCAAAAAGTAAGCACAGGACATGACCAGACGTTTTTCAAAAGAAAGCATACAAATGGCTATCAAGCATATGAAAAATTCCTCATCACTAATCACCAAAGATATGCAAATTAAAACCAAAATAAGATACCACCTCACACCTGTCAGAATAGATTTTATTAAACAGTGTTGCCAAGGAAAAGGAATGCTTATACACTTTTGTTGGGAATGTAAATTAGTATAACCGCTATAGACAATTGAAAAGAGATTTCTTAAAGAACTAAAACTAGAACTACCTTTCAACCCAGCAATTCCACTAATGGGTATCTACCCAAAGGAAAATAAATCACTATATCAAATAGATATTTGTACTTGTATATTTGCTGCAGCACTATTCACAATAGCAATGATATAGAATCAACTTAAGTATTCATCAAAAAATGACTGGATAAAGAAAATGTGTAACCAGCATGGCAGCATGTGCCTATACATCTAACTACTGTAAGGCTGAGGTAGGAGGTTCACTTGAGCACATGAGTTTGAGGCTGCAATGAGCTATAATTACCACTGCACTTCAGCCTGGGCAACAGAGTAAGACACCGACTCAATTTTTTTAAATTAAAAATTTTGATATTTGTATATAATCATACATATACATATATGTGTGTATTATACACCAGGGGGACCTAAAAATGAATTTGTTTATTAAAAATTGTATATTTATTCTTACATGTTTAAACTTCAGTCACCTTTAAAGTACTCTTGTTTGATGCAATACACCTATTGAGACTTTTTTTCCACTGCTCATTTTTGAACTCATCAATTTTGATGGCTTTTAGCCCTTTTGCCATTTTTTTGTTTCACCTCTTTCACACCAGCAACATGTTTCCCTTTGGGGACTTTTTTAAATCTGGGAAAGCAGAAAAAAGTCTCTGGGGAGGGATCAAATGAATAGGAAGGGTGGGACACAGGGATCATGCCATTTTTGGTCAAAAATTGCTGAACACTCAGCATGGTGTGGGCGGTGCATTATCACAGTGGAAGAACCAGCTACCTGTGTGCCACAACTCTGGACATTTCTTCCACAAATTGTGATGCAACCTTCTCAAAACTTCCAGATAAAAACTTTGGTTGACCATTTGATCCAGAGGAACAAATTCCAAGTGTACAACAAGGATCCCTCCCTTCAAAAGATAATTCCAGGTTTATTTGGGCCCCCCACCTTGTACACAGAAACTGGTGGAATTCAAGAATGTTCTGCCAAAAGAATAAATCTATTAAAGAAAACATTCAGATGTCGTAGAATTAGCTTGCCATTCTTGTCCTAACTTTGACAATCCTCTTTAAATTTACAATCACCAATAATGTTTTTTCTTGCTTGAAAAACCAGAATATAAGCTTACCTCCTTCTGTGTCTTTAAGCGCTTACCTAATTGTTGGTTAGTTTTAGATCAATGGTGAATGTTTATGGCTGCACAGATTCTAGGAAAACCTCTCTTCCAGATTCTTTGTCATAAAGATAAAACATTGTTTAGAATTTGCAGATTTTTAAGCAGAGTGAATTTTTTCCCAAAGATAGCCTTCATTTTTTGATATTATATAGCTAGAGCTGGCCATATATTGGGGGGGTAGTAATCCATCAGGAGCAGCAGGCGATGTCAGTGCAAGTGTTTCACCATCATTAGACATTAGGCATTTACAAATTAAAAATGATATGACATACTATTGCACATCTATTAAAATGGTTAAATTTTTTAAAAATTGGCAAGACCAAGTGCTAGCACGGAAATGGAGCACCTGGAGCTCTCATACACTACAGATGGGAAAGCAAAATGGCACAGCCACTTTGGAAAACAATTTGGTAGTTTCTCACAGAGTTAGACATATATTTAGTATATGGTCCAGCAACACTACTCCTAGGCATTTATCTTAGAGAGGTGAAAATTTACATTCACACAAATGCTTGTATATGAATGCTTATAGCATTTCTATTTATAATTGTCAAATATTGAAAGAAACTGTATCCACATCATGAAATACGATTAAGCAAAAGAGGAAATGAACACAATTTGGATGAATTTCCAACTCATGCTGAGTAAAAAAAGCCAGTCTCAGAAGGCTACCTACTGTATGATTTAATTAGTATGACATTCTCCAAAACACAAAAACATACAGATGGGGAATAGTGTTCAGGGTGGTTGGAGGTAAGACTATACAAAGGGGTAGTACAAGGCAGTTTTTTGGAGTGATATAAATGTTCTGCATCCTAATTGTGTTGGCGGTTACACAGATCTATACCTGCATTAAAATTCATAGAGCTGTTCACTAAAAAATTATTTTTACTGTATGTTAACTTAAAAACAAAATAAGTCAAACAAGGGGAAAAAGACCTAGTAATCCAACAAATTGGATCATGCTTAAGAAGAACATGCCAAATATAATAAATTAAAAACTAATCCCATTAGTAGATATTTTCCTTAATTAAAAACAAGTATGTTCTGTGCTCCAAGGTAAGCAAATCCCCATGATTTTCAATAATGATAACACTAAACCAAAATGTTCCCTCTTGATTACTGTTTAGTTGCATTCTTGTCTGCATTCTCATTAAAGAGCTTAGTATCTTGTTCATGCCGTGCCATTACATTGTGACAAAGGCAAAGTTTCTGGGTTTGGAGATACATTTAACAGGGCAAAATTAAACATAAGTAATAAGAGAAGATACAGAGAAATTTCTGCAGTCCAATTCAGTAATTCCAGGGCATACTGAAGATTCAGTTAAAATTAGGAAAAATAAGTTATATTTATCAGAATGAGAAAACAGAAGTGTGAAAATATTTCTGTCAAATAGTGTAACGTTTGACAGATGTAGTCAATAAAATTTCAGGGATCTAAAGATTTCATATGTGTACATCTTTTCTTTCCATTAACTTCAACTAAAAAACGTCGTTTTAGAAAAATTCTATAGAGTCACAAATTATTTTTGCATGTGTTTTCTTTTAATATTTCACATATTATTTAACCACTAAAGAGAAATTCACCCACCATACCTTAACTTTAATAGTGTCTCACAATTCATTTTGATTTATTTTAATTTTGAGGTATATGAAAGTATTTACAGATTTGTAATCATATTATATATTCCATTTTGTAATTTGCATTTTATTTAGCATTATCAATAAAATATTTCCTATTTTCCTCAGCAATATTTATAGCTGAAATACCAGATATAATATATGTCAAACTATTTTTATAATATTCACAAGCTTCACAATCTATTAATTACTTTTCTAAATGTATCTCCCTACTACATATCCTTCCTTGCAACTTTTGTAGTCTTCAAAAGTCATGTTAACATGACACTGAGATTTTTCTACTCAGTATTGTTGGTTATACTATTTCTAGAAGCACAGTTTTCTGCTAACAGTATTATTGCAGTTCTTAAGGTTGTAAATATTTGCCTAAATAACAAATATTAGTGCTAACACCTTCAAAATGTCTTAGTTTTTTTTAAAAAATTGTAGAAATGTTTTACTTTGGAATACATAAGCATCAAGTTTCTCTGATGGTGAAACTGAGTTCTTTGAGTGAATTGTAAGGTACAATGAACCAGTAGCTGAAACCTGTGGTTCATTAAAGAATGTGTTTTATTTTCTCATTGATTAACCTTCAAGTGTGTTTAAATTACTCTAGTGTCAGGTAGCTTACTGCCTTTGGTGTTCACTTTATTATTAAAATATGTTCTTAATCTTATCAATTGGTCCCCTGAGAGTTTAATGGTACAAACTATTTACTTTTATATTAAAAATATTTGAAATATGTGAATACAGCTTTATGATGCCTCTGCTACCTTCTCCCTTCTAATATTACGCATCATTTCTTTGGCTATTCCTCCCATGACATACCTTTTAGATCCCTCACAATTCTCTTTATCAGCCTCTGAACAGACCCTGTTCTGAGGAATGAGGACCAACACTGAGCAGCATGCATGTCCCTTGACTTATGACTGAAGCAGAGTTCAGTGGGGGCAGCCTTCTTTCATCATGCTCATCGTCTGAGCCTCAGTCTGCGCTGGCAGCATAGTCATGAATACCAGAGTCAGACAATGAGATCCTATGCTTCCCACTGACCAGCTGTATTATCTTTCTGACCCTCGGGTTTTGCATTTATGAAATGGAAAAAATTGTTCCTGTGATACATACTGAAGATTCAGTTAAAATTAGGAAAAATAAGTTATATTTATCAGAATGAGAAAATAGAAGTGTGAAAATATTTCTGTCAAATAGTGTAACGTTTGACAGATGTTAGAGTAAAAGAAATGATACCTACAAAGTACCTCAAGGTGTTTGGTCAACCATCAGGCTGAGAACCTAATTTTTATAAAGTAAAATGAAGTATTGGTATGATATTAATTATTCAATTTTTATGAGAAGCATAATTTTTCTTTCAACACGTGTCAGAAGTTTTTTTTTGGGGGGGGGGGGTCACAAATCCAAAATAAGACAGGCTGAACAGCATCTGGCGCCTTCTTAGTTCTGGGTTATGCCACTTAGATACATAATATGCCAACTGATTCTCGCCCTTCCTTTCCTCTCCACTGGACACCTATGGCTCCTTTTGGAGCTCTCCATTTGGGATATATTTATGCTTGCCCACCTGGTCAGAGACTCTGACTACTCAAATATTCTTTCTCTCAATGCATAGGTCACTTTTTATGATAAGTGGAGGGCGTAGGACTGTGAGCCTCCTCCAACCTATCAGACTGCTCCTTCTCATTTCCTTTTCATATTCTCAGTTACACACATTTAGCAATGGCTTTGGCCATGGCAGACCATCCACACTGCTCCTGGGGATTCAGAGAAGTCTGGTTTGGGTGTACCCAGAATGATCAATTCACGGTGCATCTCTTGCTGAGGTCACATTTTCCGCAGGGGCCAAGAGTTAAAATTGGTGAGAGTAGTTCTTTATTTTTAATTTCTTGATGAATAAAAATGGGAATTATTTTAGCAGAATTTATGAGCACTTACCTTTCAGAGCCAGAATTGTTGATGCTGAATTCCAAATAAACTTATAAAGTTCTGCTTTCCATTTAGTTGTATAAGCTAGCTCAGAACTGAATACTTGACAATGTGAACAATTGAATATTCCCATTGGACAAGAAACATACTTACATACATGCTGTAGGGATAATTGTGGATATCTTTGTAAGGTTGAAGGGAGAGTAAGAAATACTTTAATAGAACATGGGAAATCTCCAGGGCTGCCATTGCTTGTCCCTTTGAGAGAAAGGTCCCCGGGTTTGTTGTAAAGAAATCATTTGTAGAGCCAGATGACTTATTAAATTGGCTGGGGCCCTTCCCAAAGGAGCATCTATATGCCATCATGTCCTCTGGAAATTTTTCTTCTTATTTCATGAACATGAAGGAAAGAGTACTTGGTTTCCAAGAAGCATGACAACATTCAGAACAATTAGCTTATCTGCTTAATTGGGGTGAGTATGATATCGACATACTTTTCAATTAAAATAGCTTTAAATCAAATTGAAAAGTAGCATTGGAGTTGAAGGAAGAAATAATAAGAAAGGAAATTAATACTTTGATTTAGAGACCATTTAACTGTAAAATAAAAGATGATTCTTTTTGAAATTATGTACACACAGGATTGTTCCTTATTTAAATGTCTCTGAAATATTTATTCCCATTCCTCAACAGAACAAATCAAGACACACTTCTGAGGCATCTAAGCACCCACTTTCCACTGAAGCAGCAAGCAATAAAGCAAAAAGCCAAGTACATTAGACATTTGACTCAATTCACACCCCAAATACTTCACCTTCCTTGTTATGACTTAAAAATTGACATTGGGGTCCATCATTCCTGCAGTGACATTGGAATTTTAATAGAGATTGCATTGAAATTGTGGGTCACTTTGGGTAGTATGAACTTTTTTCATGATAAAAACAACAAATTAGACGTAGAAAGAATGTACTTCAACAAACAGAGTTCATTATGACAAATTCACAGCTAAAACTATGCCTTGTGGAGGAAAGTTGAAAGTGTTTTTTCTAAGACCATAAACAAGACAAGGATGCCCACTCTCACCACTTTTATTCAATATGATTTGAAAACCCTAGCCAGAGCAATTAGTCATGAAAAATAAATAAAGTTCATCCAAATCATAAAGTTGCAAAATTTTCTCTATTTGCAGATAACATTACCATATATGTAGAAACCCCTAATGTCTACACACACACACACACACACACACACACACACACACCAAATTGTCAGAACTAATAAATGAATAAAGTTGCAAGGTACAAAATCAACATACAAAAATCAGTTACACTTCTTCACACCAATACAGCTCTATGTGAAAATATATCAAGAAAACAATACCATTTACAATAGCACTCAAAGGAATAAAATACTTAAGAACCAATTTTGTCAAGGAGGTAAGAGATGTGTAAATTAAAAATTTATTTTAAGATTGATGATTGAAAAAGAAACAAATAAGTATCTTGGCTCATAAATTAGAATCATTAATATTATTAAAATATATTTACTACCCAAAGTGAGCTACATATTCAGTAAAATCTCTGTCAAAATTGCAATGGTACAAGGGTACCTGCACAATGGATATTTGTATACCTAACTCTAAATTGTACCCCACAATTTTAAAATAAAAAAATTTAAAAGTTAAAAAAAATGCCAATGGTGTTTTTCAAAGATGTTGAAAAAAACCCTAAAATTCTTATAGATCCACAAAAGATTCCAAGTAGTTAAAGCAGCATTGAGCAAGAAAGACAAAGCTGGGATTGGCAGTCACTGGGCTCTGATAGGGGAGGAAGGGAGGGAGGAAGCAGGGGGTCATGAGGTAACACAATGGGTACCTGGTCCACTACCAGGGGAGAGAGGACAGATAGAAGACCAAAGCTCACCTGCATGCAACCTACTTATGTAGCAAATCTTCACTTGTACCCTACAACTCTAAAATTATAATAAATAAATCAAGTAATTAATTAATAAAGTTTTACTAAAAAAAAAAACAAAGCTGGAGGCATCACTCTTTACTGATGTCGAATTATATTACAAAGCAAGAGTAATCAAAACAGTATAGCACTGAGCCCACCTATATAAATTTGCTACTTAATTAATTTTTGACAAGGGTACCAAGAATATACAGTGGGAAAAAGAATGGTTTCTTCAGTAAATGGTTTTGGAAAAACTGCATATCCATATAAAAAGACTGAAATTGGATACTTATCTTGAACCATACACCAAAAACAAAACTAAACTAAACAAAACTCAAAATGGATTAAAGGCCTAAACATAAAACCTGAAACTATAAAATACCTAATGGGAAATATAGGGGAAAAGCCCCTTGACATTGGCCTTGGCAATGAGTTTTTGATTTGACACCAAAAGCATGGGCAACAAAAGAACAAAATAAAAAGTGAGACTACTTCAAACTAAAAATCTTCTGCACAGCAAAGAATACAATCAATGAAATAAAAAGATAGCCTATATATTAGGAGAAAACATTTGCAAAAATTTACCTTATAAAGGGTTAATATTCAAACTATATAAGTAACTCACCCAACTCAATTGGAAAACAAACAACAAAAAACTCCGTTTAAAAAAATGGACAAAGGACCAGAAGAGACATTTCTCAAAATAAACATAGAAGTAGACAACACATATTTGAAAAAGTATTCACCATTATTAATCTTCAATTAAATGCAAATCAAAACCACAATGACATATTTTCTCATATCCAAAAGAATAGCTATGATAAAAAAGGAAAGAAGTTATCAATGTTGGTCAGAGTGTGGAGAAAAGCAAACCCTTGTGTACTGGAAATAGGAATGTAAATTGGTATAGCCATTGTGAAAACAGTATAGAGTTTTCTCCAAAAATTTAAAGTAGAACCATCAGAATAGCCAGCGATTTTCCTTCTGGGTATATACACAAAAGAAATGAAATCAGTGTGTCAAAGAGATATCTGTGTTCCTGTGTTCAGTTCATTTCAGCATTATTCAAAAGTAGTCAAGAAACAGAAATAGCCTAAATATACATCAGTGAATAAATGGATTAAAAACTGGCCGGGCTCGGTGGCTCAGTCTGTAATCCCCACACTTTGGGAGGCCGAGGTGAGTAGATTGCCTGAGCCCACGGGTTTGAGACCTACCCAGGCAACTTGGTGAGACCTTGTCTCTTAAATAAATAAATAAATAAATATTAGCCAGGCATGGTAGCGTGCACCTGTAGTTCCAGCTACTTGGAAGGCTGAGGTGGAAGGATCACCAGCACCCAGGAGGTGGAGGCTGCAGTGGCCAGGAGCATGCCTGGGCGTGCACTGGGCGACAGAGTGAGACTCCAACTCAAAAAAAAAATTGTGGTATATATCCACAGTGGAATGTGACTCAACTTTAAAAGAAAAAAGATTCTCCCACTTCTGACAACATGAATGAGTCTGGGGGAATGCTATGCTAAGGGGAAAAAGGCAAACAGGGAAAGGAAAAATATTGCATGATCTCACTTATATGTGGAAAACATGTTAAACAGTTAGAAAAGACAGTAGATTGGAGCAAGGTGTGTTGGGGAATGAGAGATACAGGTCAAAGGGTACAAAGTAGGATGAATGAGTAGAAATATGTAGCATGTGGACTATAGATAGTAATAGTGTTTACTGGAAGAATGCTAAGAGAGTAGATTTTAGGTGATTCTACCACACATAGAAAGGTAGCTGTGATATGATGGATAAGTTGACTTGCTTGACTGTAGTTATTATATCATTATGTATGTGTATACCAAAACATCATGCTGTACACCTTAAATATATACAATAAAAATGTGAAAAGAAAAATGTTCCACCTCCTTCTGTTTTCACAGTACTGGATGAGAATTGCACTGTCTTTCTCATTAATTTTCCCCTGTGAGTTCTTTCTTTCTGGTTCTTTCAATGTTTTTTCTATTTTTAATTTTCAGAAATTTAATTCGGATTTATGTTGCTGTGGGTGTCCTTGTTTTCCTAGTTGAGTTTTCTCAATTTCCTGAATTTGTGTTCTATATGTTTTTCACAAGATTTGGGCATTTTCAGTTTTTTTTTTTTTTAATACTAATTCAGTCCTCTTTTATCCTCCTTTCTTTCTGGAACACCCATGATGTGAATGTTAGTTCTATTTTTATTGTTCCACAGATATGTGTAGCTCTATTTTTTATTTTTCTTTTCCAATCTATTTTCTTTGTTATTTTGATCAGGCAAATTCTATTTATCTTTATTTGAGTTCACTGTATCTCCACTTTACTATTGAGCCCATCCAGCAAGTTTGCTAGTTTAAAAAAGGTTGAGAGACAGGCAAGATGGCGACAGAACTGGTTGGAGAGTGAGAGTCTCTGCAAAAGCCAGTGTCCCTAAAGACTGTCTGTGTGAGTGGGTGCATGCCAGTGTGTGAGTAAAAGTCTTGAGGGGACTTCCAGCAAGATGGTGATGGGGCAGCTTGGTCTATGAGACCCTCCGCAAAGGAGAACACAAAAAGACTCTGGCCCTCACCCCGGGGGCTGCAGATCCCATTGTCAGCAGCCTGCTCTTCACATGGAGCTCAGCCGTCGCCACCACTGAAGCATCACAGAGGTCTGGGAGGCCACTGCAGTAGCCGCCGCTGCCGCCGCTGCCACCACCGTGGCGGCCATTGCACATCACACCACCCATGGCTGAGGCGAAGCACAACTTCAGACTGTGAAGCCCCTGCAAGCAAGATCTCCTGAGATCGCTGCTGCCACTACTGCCACCATGACGTTCTGCCAGGCAGTGGGTCTCCTCCCGTGTGCCTTGAGGCAGTGACTCCCATTGCCAGCTCCCTCCCTTCTGGGGAGCTGCTGAGATAAAGACCATCTGGAGCGGTGAGATAGCACCACCTGCTGGCGATTCAAGATAATAATACCGAAATGGGGAAAACAGAAGCTTGATAAATAGACACAGGCCAGATCTGAGTGGTGAACTGGGCAGTGGTGAACTAAGTGGTGATCTGAACTGCCCTTCACAGCAGGCCAGGGGCAATTTACCAGCCAAAAAAGACAGCTAGAAATCAGAGCTGAAAGGAAATTGGACTTAAACGAAAAGTCTCAGAGTGTGCTTGATTGGTTCTGTTAGTTTACTGACTTGATTCTATTCCTTTTGTTTTGTTCCTTTTTTCTTTTCTTTTCTTCTCTCTGTAAACCCTATCTTTGTATAGAGGAATAGCACACCAATAAGGAGCTTGTATGTTAGCATCATTGTATGTTTTAGAGTTTTTTTTGTATGGGAGTTGGGTAGTCTGTAGCCGTGGTCTATTGTTTTTATCTGTTTCAGTTTAGGTCTCTCTCTCCATTTGTTGGTACACTCATCTGTTTCCCCTCTTACTCTTCTCTCTCTCCACTCCCCTCTTCCCCCCCACTGTCTGCTCCATTCTCTTCCCTCTGTTAACCTCATTTTATTTCAAGGAGTAAACCTACAACCTCACTGCATGGACAGTTTCCAAGGCAGTGGGAAGTGGGTTTCAGATTATCCATACACCTGTCAATGGATACCAGGATCTGCAGATAGGTTTTGAATCACAGCTCCCCACTTAAGTAAATCTCAAAACTACAAAAAGGACCAACCCCAACCTACAGTCCAACTCCAGAATTGATAAAGTAAGAGGATATACATAAAGAAGAATAGGAGATTGAACAAACAGAAGTAAAAGCAACGCCTCAACCCCTGAATAACAGAATTAAAGAAGATGGTGACATGGAGGGAAGGAAAAAGTAGGGGGGAAAAATCTGCAAAAATGAAGAAAAATCAAAAGAAGAATATAGGTCTCACACAGATCCCTGGGAGGTCAGACACTGAGAATACAGACTTCAGTACACAAACAATGAAGAGCCCCCAGAATGACTGGTCACATGCAACAAACCCAGACATCAAGACATTAATAGAGAGAATTAAAAAAATTGAGGAGAGACAAGAGAAAAATAGGAAGGAGCTGATGACAGAAATAACAGCAGTAAAGAAGACTGTGATGGAAATAAATAACAAACTAATAAACATGGAAAGCAGAATTAGCCAAGCACAAGAAAGAATCTCAGAGCTCGAAGACCAAAACACAGAACTAACCCAAACTGTCAAAAACATAGAAAAGAAGCTTTAAAAGACAGAACAAAACCTTCAAGAGATGAATGATTACTTCAAGAGAGAAAAACCTCAGAGTAATTGGCCTTGCTAAGGCAGAGAGAGAAACAGAGGCCACACTGGAACAAACATTTCATGAAAATCATTCACAAAAACTTCCCTTGTCTCATCAGTGATGAAAAAATTCAAACACAGGAGATTCAGAGAACCCCTGCAAGACAACAAATGAGAAGACCAACTCCCAGACACATAAAAATTCACCTAAACAAAGTAGGTATAAAAGAAAAAATCCTAAAGGCAACAAGAGAAAAAGGTCAGACTACATAGCAGGGAAGACCAAATAGAATAGCAGCAGATTTATCTACAGAAACCCTCCAGGCTAGGAGATCTTGGAGCCCTATCTTCAAAGTTCTAAAAGATATCAACTGAGAATAACCTACCCAGCCAAGCTAAGCTTCATGAGGGAGAATTGAAATCTTTCCCAGATATCCAATCCCTAAGAACTTACAATGCCACCAGACCACCTCTACAATAAACACTTAAGAAAGTATTGAACACAGAAGAAAAGGAAAAAAGAACAACAACGTTCTTCACAAGAGTACAGGCAAAAGATTAAAAACACAACTCCAAAACCAAAAGAAAGACAACACACAAACAGGAAAAACAACAACAACTCTGTAAGAACATTATGACAGGGATCAACTCTCACATTTCAATAATTAGCTTGAATGTGAATGCACTAATTGCACCACTGAAAAGGCATAGAATGGCAAAATGGATAAAATATCACCAGGCAACAATTTATTGCCTTCAAGAGACTCACCTCACTAGAAAGGACACTCACAGACTCAAAGTAAAAGGATGGAAAACAAATTTTCAGGCAAATGGAACATAAAAGAAAGGAGGAGTCACGATCTTAATCTCAGAAAAAATACCCTTTAAGCTATCAAGAATTAAAAAAGATACAGAAGGTCACTACATAATGATAAAAGGTTCAATCCATCAACAAGAAATATTCATCCTAAACATATATGCACCCAACATAGGAGCACCAACTTTCATAAAGCAGCTTCTAGGTAACTAAAAAAAGATATCAACTCCAACACCATCATAGCTGGGGACTTCAATACCCTACTCACAACCCTAGACAGATCATCAGGACAAAAAACCAGCAACGAGATGCAAAACCTCAATGTGACTCTTGACCAAATGGACTTAATTGATACCTATAAAACACTCCATCCAAAGACCACAGAATATACATTCTACTCATCACCGCA
>CAUYQG010002072.1:0-19911 GCA_963574415.1 Tarsius wallacei
GCCTGTAGTTCCAGCTACTTGGAAGGCTGAGGCGGAAGGATCGCCGGAGCCCAGCAGGTCGAAGCTGCGGTGGCTGGGAGTGGCCACTGCACTCCAGTCTGGGCGACAGAGTGAGATTCCAACTCAAAAAAAAAAAAAGAATCAATGCAGGGAGGTCCTGAGTTAGATAAAAATAATAGTGACAATAGTTATAAATACTTTGATATTTATACTGAATGGTGTTATTAATAACTGAGCTTCCTGGATCTGTGGATTGGTATCTATCATACTGGGTATTCTGTACCCAGTTTTCTCAATAATACCATCTTGCAAAATGGCAGTACAATATCACAACTAGTATATTGAAACTGATGCAGTCCAGATACAGTGAAGTTTCATTAGCAGGAAAATCCTTCCAGTTGCTTTTTTATGGAAAAAAATAGATAAATTTGCTTTTCATCACTCCCTTCCCAATCCCTGGTAACTAATTTGTCCTCCATTTCTCTATATTTTTTTGTTTCAAGGATGTCATATAAGTGAAATCATACATATATGAGCCTTGGGGATTGGCTTTTTTTCTCACTCAGCAGGATTACTTATTGCTATTCATCCAGGTTGTTGTATGTAATAATACTTCATCCCTTTTTATTGCTGAGTAATATTTCATGTATAGATATACCACTGTTTAACCATTCGCCTACTGAAGATTTTCCCCCCAGTTTTAAGCTATTATAAATAAGACCACTGAGAACATTTGTGTACCGATTTTGAGTAGACATATGTTTTCATTTTTCTGGAATAAATGTCTAGCTGTGCAATTGCTGGGTCTTTAGTTATTGCATAGTTTTATAAGAAACCAGCAAACTATTTTCCAGAGTAGTTATAAAACTTTAGATTTCAACCAGCAGTGTATGGGTGCTTTAGTTGCTCTGCTTACTTGCTAGCATTTGGTATCATCACTATTATTTTTGTCTTACTCATAATGATAGTTGTGTAGCAATATTTTATTGTGGTTTAAATTTGTATTTCCCTGATGCTTAATGATGTCAAACATCTTTTTATTTATTTATTTGCTACCTGTATACTATTCAATAAAACATCTATTCATATGGATGTCCAATTGCCTCAGCATCATTTGTTGAAAAGATTATTCTTTCTTTATTGACTTCCCTTTTTGCCACTCACTTCTTGCATGATTTCTAGTAAGAAGTTTACTATGATTCTTATTCTGGTACCCTTATGGGCAAAGTGTTTTCCCTTCTTGTTTCTTTCACAATTTTTTTATTATGCCTGGTTTTTTGTAGCTTGAATATCATATGCTTAAACATGGTGTTTTTGGTTTTTGTACTGAATGGTGTTATAAAAACTGAGCTTTCTGGATCTGTGGATTGGTATCTACCATTAATTTTGAAAAGTTGTCTGTCGTTATCATTTCAAATATTTCTTTGTTTCAATTTCTCTTTCTAGTAATCCATTTACACGTTACATCATGTGAAAATATCTTGTAATTCTTAGATGCTCTTTTCTTTTTTTATTATTTCTTTTCCTCTTTGCATTTTGATTTGAGAAGTTTCTATTGACCTATCTTCAAGATTACTCATTCTTTTCTTGGCTGTGCCCAGTCTACTGATGAACCCATTAAAAGCATTCTTTATTTCTGCTAGTGCTTTTCATATCTGGTATTTAAAAATCCTTAGAATTTCCATCTTCCTGCTTACTTTACTTATCTGTTCCTGTATGTTGTCTATTTTTTCATTAAAACTGTTAACATATTAACCATAGTTATCTCACATTCCAGTTTGATAATCCCAACACTCATAATATATCTAAGTTTTGTTCTGATGCTTGCATTCATTGTCTCTTCAGACTATGATTTTTCTTGCCTTTTGGTGTGCTTTGCAATTTTTGTTGAAAGCTGAACATGTTATATCTGGTATTAGGAATTAAGGTAAATAAGCCTTTAGTCTGAGGATTTATGTTAATCTGGCAAGAATTGGGTATGTTTAATCTTTTCTGTGACTATAGGTGCCTCAGGCTTAAACTTTTCTAGTGTTCTTGTTTTTGTCTCCCCAACTGATGTTGTGCTTTCCTAAGTACTCTTCTGAGAGAGAGAGAGTCTGTGTCTTGCAGCTCTTTCAGCTGTAATCCACTATTATTCTACTGAAGCCCTGTTGGTGTGGTGTCAAGGGGTGAAGCAGGGGGGCATTTTATAATCTTCTGATTAAATCTGTCTTTTAATGGATCTGTGCCTTTGGGCTGTGACCTTTAGAAGTGTTTCTTCAGTGATAGAACTTTCCCTCTCCTGTCCTCTGCTTTCTTTCTTGCCCGCAGTGTTTCCAATCTATTTCCTTGAACGTCTGACCCTTGTTGACTTTCTATTTTTCCCTTGTGTGAGACAGGAAAGCTGGAGGGTTCTGAAGTGCAGAGGAGTTCTCTTCCCTCAGTTGGGATAAAGTTTCAGAATTATGCTATGGTAACGGGGAAACAAAGAACTAGTCTTTGTTATGGAGAAGGCTCTAGATGTATTTCAGAATGGTTACTCTTCTATTCTTCCTTCCATAGCCATGAAGAGATTTTTTTCTTGGATCTTGTATCATCATGGTAAGAACCTGATGGGGTTCCTGGATAGAAAGCAGATAAAAACGTTGGGAATCTCCCCCAAGGCTGTGAGTCCTATGAGTTTCTGACTCTCACACAAGTCCACACTTAGCTTCCAGAAATTTTTCAAAATCATCATCTAAATGCTTCTAACCATCTATAGCTCCAGTGACTTCGGCTCTAGTTCAGCAGATTTCATATGCTACATACTTTTGAATGTACTTGTCTCTCCAGCTTTTGGGATGGGAATTTACCCTGTAACCTCAGTTCTCTGATGGGTCCAAGAAAATGTGTTGATTTTTAGTTTGTCTAGCTTTTTCTTGTTATAGGGCAGGAGTGACAACTCCCAAGCTCTTTACATGTTGGAACTGAAACCAGATATCTAGTATTATATTATTTTATTTTATTTGAGTTGTGGAGTACATGTGAGGGCTTACTATATAAGAAAATTGTGTACGGGTGGGCTTTGGACTTCTAGTGGGCTCTCTCTCCCTCAGATAGTGAACCTGATACCCAGTGTGCTGTGGTGTGCCCCATTATTCCTCCTCCCTCCTTCCCTCCTCTAGCAGCACCTAGCAACTGTTGTTCCCACCCTTGGGCTCACGTGACTAGTGATCAGGGCCTGCTTATGAGTGAGAAAACACGGTATTCAGTTCTTTGTTTCTGTGATAGTTCACTTACTATGATGGTCTCCAGCTGCATCTATGTTGCAGCAAAGGACATGATTTTGTTCTTTCTTATGGTTGTGTAATATTCCATCATGTATATCTACCATATTTTCTTTATCCAGTCCACTTTCAATGGGAACCTGGGTTGGTTCCATGTTTTTTCTATTGTAAACAGTGCTGCAATGAGCATACGAGTGCAAGTGTCTTTTTGGAATAGTTATTTATGTTCCTCTGCATATATTCCCAGAAGTGGGAATTTTGGATCATAAGAAAACTCAATTTAATGTCAGTTTCTGCATACTCATTGTTAGCATATAGATGAGGGAATGATTTTTGTGTGTTAATCTTGCAAACTTGATGAGCTTACTTATTAGTTATGAGAATATTTTTGTTATAGATTACTTGGGTTTTTCTACATAGACAGTCATGTCACCTGCAAATACTGACAGTAATATATCTTTCTTCTCGATCCATATGTACTCTATTTCTTATTTTAAAATCTAAACGCAATGACTAGATATTCTAATACTATGTTAAATAAGCATGGTGAGAGAAGACATCTTTGCATTTTTCTTAATCTTTGAGAGAAAAGTATTCAATATTTCACCATCAAGTATGATGTTAAGTGTCTTTCATAAATGCTTTTAATTCAGTTGAGCTTGTGCCTCTCTATTCCTATCTTGCAAAGTTTTTTTAAAATTAATTAATGGATGTTGGATTTTGTTAAATGCTTTTCTGCATCTGTTGATATGATCATATGACTTTTCTTTTAGCCTGTTGACATAATGGATCACATAGTTTGATTTGTGAATATTGAAACAGCATACATATTTGGAATAAATTTGACTTGTTCATGTTATTTAATTTTTTTCCCACATTAATGGATTTACCATGCTAATATTTTTGAGAATTTTTGTACCTAGATTAATGATCTGTGATTAATCTGTAGTTTTCTTTTTATGTATTGTTTTTATCTGTTTTTGTTATCAAGATAATATTGGCCTCATAAGATGAGTTGAGAATTATTGATTCCTTCTCTGTTTTCTGGAACAGAGTGTGTAGAGTTGGTGCTAGCTCTTTTAGTATTGGGCGAAATTTTTCTATGAAACCATCTGGGACTAGCAATTTTTTTGCGGGGGGTACTTTTAATGTTACCAACTTAATTTATTAAATGCTTATAAAATTATTCAGATAATTTTATTTTGGTCAGCTTTTGGGGTTTTCAAGGATTAGGTCCATTTCTTTTAGGTTGTAAATTTTTGGTCATAAATTTATTCTTAGCATTACCTTATTATCCTTTGAATGTCTGCAGGGTCTATAGTGATATGATATAGACTATTTCATTCTTTGTATTAGTAATATGTATCTTTTCTCTTTTTCTGGTTGTCAATCTTGCTGGAGATTTTTCAATTTTATTGCTCTTTTCAAATAACCAGCTTTTGTTTCATTGATTTTTTTTCTCTACTATATTTCTGTTTTCAATTTTGTTTATTTCTGTTGGCATCTCTATTATTTCCTTTTTGGGGTGCCTTTGTTTTCTTCTTTTTTTCTAGTTTCTTTAGATGGGAAATTAAGTGATTGATTTTCTCTTTTCTAATGTAAGCATTCAATGTTATATATTTTAATTTTGGCACTGCTTTAATAGTCAGTATATCACAAGTTTTGATATAGTGAATATTCATTTTTAGCCAGTTTGATGCATTTTTGATTTCTTTTGTGACATTCTTGTTGACTCACAGTTGGTTTAGTTTTCAAATGCTATGAGACTTTTCTGTCATCTGTTATTGATTTGCAGTGTCAGCTAGCTCACTTGTCAGTAGGACTTCTATTTGACTTTTAGGAAGAATGAGCCTATGTGGACCACCTAGTGTTGCTGAGCTGGTAGGGAGGAAATGGCAGGCCTATGTCACACTTTTCTGTTGGGTACCAGGTCATAAGATGCCCTCCCACCATGTTGTATTTCTAGTCCTAAGGTTTCAAATTAGGACATCTTCCTCTTTCCCTTTTCAGAGTTCTCTTTTGCTTGTCTTGAGTTATTTCCAGGATTCATAGTTGTATGTAGTATGAAAGAGCTTAGAAGGTAAGGCCTATGTGATTTTGTCCTGAGCAGAAGTCTCATGACTATTTTAAATAATTATTTAGATATAATTTCCACAAGCAATTTATCATTTAGCGTGTACAATTAAATTTTTTTTAGTATACTCACAGTCATACAACCATAGCCGCAATTTAAATTAATATTTTTATCACCTCAAAAAAACAAACAAACATGTATCCATTAGTAGTCACTCTCTAACCTCTCCATCCCAGGCAATCACTAAACTACTTTCTATTTCTATGTATTTGTCTATTCCAAATAGTTTATACAAGTAAAATCATGCAATATGTGATATTTTGTGTCTGGTGACTTTCATGTAGCATGATGTTTTCAAGACTCATCCATGTTGTAGCATGTATCAGAACTACATTCCTTTAAAATGTTGAATAATATTTAATTGTATGGCTATACTATTTTAAATTTGTGTGCGTCTAGGAAATAATGATGTAAAGTATGTTTTTTTGTATTTCCCCCCTTTCTTAGGTCATATATCTGTCTAAATATTTTATTTATTTATTTTTTGAGTTGGGGGTCTCTGTTGCCCAGACTGGAGTACAGTGGCATGATCACAGCTCACCACAGCCTTGACCTCCTGAGCTCAAGCCATTTTTCTTCCTCAGCCTCACAAGTAGCTGGGACTACAGCCAAGCACCACCACACCTGGACTAATTATTATTATTATTATTATTTTTTTTTTAAGAGACGAGGTCTTACTATGCTGCCCAGGCTGATCTCAAACTCCTGGGCTAAAGCAATTCTCCCACATTAGCCTCCAAAAGTGCTGGATTAGCAGGCCTGAGTCACCGAGCTCAGGCCTTTTGCCTATTTTTAACTGAGACTTTCGACTGAGTATTGACTGTTCTTTATAAAATCTGAATTTTTTTCCACTTAATGAATTGATTTTCATTCTCTCAATTGTGCCTTTTAAGAGAGCAGAATTTAAAAATTTAATGAAGTCCAGTTTATAATTTTTAAAAATTTATGGATCTTATTTTTGGTGTCATTTCTAATGAATTTTTTCCTAACCCAAATTACAAGGTATCACTCTCAGGTTGACTTCAGAGTGAGAAGATGAGGGGCCTAAGACACACAATTAAGGAGGAATTCACTCTCAGGGTTCTGCAAGTCCTTATACTTTGTACCCTAGGTCCCTAATTTGATTGACCTTATTCCTGGTCCTGTTTTCTGGTGTTTTGTTTTTTAAAGAATTTTTTCACTATATTGATTCAATCTTTAGCTGAGGACCAATTGGGTTGTTTCCTCTTTTTCTATTGTAAATATCGCTGCTTTAAACATTCATATAAACGTTTTTATGTGAAGTTATGTTTTTATTTTTCTTAACTGTGTACCTAGGAGTGAAATTGCTGGGTCATATGGTAACTTAATGATTAAATTTTTGAAAAACTACCAAACATTAAAAAAAACTGTACTATTTTGCATTCCTACCAGCAATGTATGAGTTTTCCAATTTCTTCATATCCTTGCCAGCAACATTTGTTACCTGACTTTTTGTGTATAGCCATTCTAGTGAGTCCTAATTGTATCTTATTGTGGTTTTGGTTTGCATTTCTCTAATGACAGGTAATATCACTCAAGGTAATCAATATACTATGTCAAGAAACAAAAAGTTAAAATTGAACTTTTAGTTTTTCTATTTCAGTCAATGATTTATTTAAAGCTGATTTTGTGTATAGTGAAAGATATGGATTGAAGTTTAATTTTTTTCTTCCATATAGATATCCACACTTTCTATCACCATTTATTGAAAAGGCTATAATTTCTTTACTGTGTTGCCTTTGCAAATTTGTAGAAAATCAGTTAATCATTCATTTTGTGGGTATTTATGCATTATTTCTCTGTTCAAAGGATGTCAATTTTTATGTGAGCACCACACTGTTTTGAGTATTGTACATTTATAACAAATATTTAAATTGAGTAGTTTTAGCTACCAGATTTATTCCTGTTTTCAAAATTATTTGGGAAATTATTGGTTCTTTGCATTTAAATTTGAATTTTGGAGTCAGTTTACCAGTTTATGCAAAAAGAGTTTCATAGGATTTTGATAGTTATTACATTGAATCTGTAGATTAACTTTGAGATTTTTGACCCACTGAAAAGGTAAATTTCCATTTATTTAGGTCTTCTTTATTTTCATCTGCAATATATTATAGTTTTCAGTAGTCTTGTAACTCTTCTGTCACATTTATTTGTAAACATTTTACATTTTTGATGCTTTTATAAGTGGTATTTTCAAAAATTTTAACTTCTAATTATTCCTTGTTAGTATGTATAAATAAAATTATTTTTTGTAAGATGAACGTGTATATTATTAGTTGTAGTGGTTTTGTTTTGTAAAATCCATTGGATTTTCTGCATTGATGATTATGGTATCTGTGAATACATTTTCATTATTTCTTTGAAGTCTGGAATAGAGACTTATCTCTTATTTTTCTTGTCTTAGTGCACTAGCTATAATCTTCAGTGCAGCAGCATAAAACAAGACACGTTTATTATTGCACAGTTTCTGTGAGGCAAGAATCCAGGCATGGCTTAATGAGAGCCTCTGCTCTAGGTTTTAAAAGGCAGTGATACAAGTTTTGGCTGAATGTATTTTTATCTGGATAATCAAGTAGGGTAAAATCTGTTTGCAAACTCATTACATTTGTTGGCATAACTGGGTTTCTTGCAACCGTGTCATGAAGGGCCTTTGTTTCTTATTGGTCATCAGCTAGAGGTGGCCCCAGATTCTAGAAGCCACCCAAAGTTTTTTGCCATGAGGTTATCCCCATAGGAAGTTCATTACATGTCTGTGTGCTTCTGAAAAACTATCAGGAAATCTCACTTACCAGTCTGGTAAGACAGAGATTTTTATAACGCAATATAATTATAAAAAGGGCAGCTCATCATCTTTGCCATATAACATGACCTCATCAAAGGAGTAATATTTCATTAACCTTATATTCTGTTGGCTAGAAACAAATTACACATCTCACCCACATTCAAGGGGAGGAGATTACACAGGAAAAAGCAAAACAAAACAGGAAGTAGAGAACATGGGAAACATATTCAAATTTTGCCTGCCACATGAGAATTCTAAAATATTGTACTGCTATTTCCCTCTTCTAATCTTTTTTTGCAAATGTCATGTATTTTGCTTCTTATGCAGTATAAATTCCATAGTACTTTGCTATTATTTTTGTTTAAAGAGTCAACTAGTAAGAAATAAAGCTAATATGTTTACCCACGTAGTTACTATTTCCAGTGCTTTTAATTCCTTTGTAAATATCCATATTTATAGAAACACATACACAGACATACCTGAAAATTTGCTTCAAAATTTGTTTAGTGCAGGTCTGATGGCGATTAATTATTTCAGCTTCTCTGTGTACTAAAATGCAGTTTTTCCTTTTTAGAAGCATTCTTTGGCTGAGAATAGAATTCTGGATTCACTTTGCTTTATTTCAGTACTTTAAAATTGTTTGCATTATCCCATTCACAATAGCCACAAACACAAAAAATGAAATAACTTGGCATCTTCCTAACCAGAGATGTAAAAGACCTTTACAATGAAAACTACAAAACACTGCTTGAAGAAATCAAAGAAGACACAAACAAGTGGAAAAATATCCTATGCTCATGGATTGGAAGAATCAACATTGTTAAGATGTTCATCTTACCTACGGCAATCTACAGATTTAACGTAATACCCATCAAATTTCCAGCAACATTCTTCTCAGATCTAGAAAAAACAATACAGGAATTCATATGGAAACATAAATGACCAAGAATAGCCAGAACAATCCTCAGCAAAAACAAAAACAAAAACAAAGCAGGAGGTATCACACTCCCAACTTTAAGCTTTATTATAAAGCTACAATAATCAAAACAGCCTGGTATTGGTACAAGAACAGGCATATAGACCAATAGAATAGAATTGAGATTCCAGAAGCAAATCCTCAATTTCTCAATCAACTCATCTTCGACAAAGCCTCCATCACCCACGACTGGGGAGATGAGAAACTATTCAGTAAATAGTGCTGGGAAAACTGGCTGACTACATGCAGAAGATTCAGACAGGACCTCTATCTATCCCCATACCCAGAAATTAACTCTAAATGGATCAGAGACCTAAATGCAAAACCTCAAACCATAAGAACCTTAGAAAATGCAGGAGACACCCTTATGGAAGTTGGAACTGGCAACCAATTCCTGAGCAAAACCTGATGTGCCTAGGCCATGAGAAATAAGATAGAAAAGTGGGACCTCATTAAACTGAAAAGCTTCTGCAAAGTCAAAGAAACCATCAAGAGAGCAGGGAGACAGCCCACAGACTGGGAAAAATATTTGCCAACTCCATGTCTCACAAAGGCCTAACATCAAGGATCTATAAGGAACTCAAACGTGCTGAAAAGAAAAAAACAAATAACCCCATTACAAAGTGGGCAAAAGATATGAATAGACACTTAAAAGAAGACATACAAGCAGCCAACAGATACATGAAAAAATGTTCAGCCTCATTAGTCATCAAGGAGATGCAAATTAAAACTACACTGAGATACCACCTAACTCTAGTCAGAAATGGCCATCATCAATAACTCAAAAAATAACAGATGCTGGAGAGGATGTGGCTAAAGGGAACACTTCTACACTGTTCATGGGAGTGTAAACTAGTATAGCCTCTGTGGAAATTAGTGTGGCGATTCCTAAAAGTTCTAAAAATCGACCTTCCATATGACCCTGCAATTCCCCTACTGGGAATAAACCCGGAAGAAATCAAGTCACTCTATAAAAAAGATACCTGCACACGTATGTTTATCGAAGCATTGTTCACAATAGCAAGATCATGGAACCAACCGTGCTGCCCACCAAAAGAGGACTGGATTGAAAAAAATGTGGTACATATATACAACAGAATATTACGCAGTCATAAAGAGGAACAAAATCATGAATTTCTCAGCAACCTGGATGGAATGAGAGTTTATAATACTGAGTGATCTTTCACAGAAACAAAGATCTGAGTATCACATATTCTCAATCATAAGTGGACCTTGAACAACTACTGTTAATACTATAAGAAAAAGATTGACAGTGGCAGGAAACTACAGGGGGAACAGGGAGGGGCAGGGAGGTGGGATTAATGGTAGTCAATATCTGCCTGGGGAAGAGGGGGCACACCTCATCAACAAGGGTACCTGCACAATGAATATTTGTATACCTAACCCTTAATTGTACCCCACAATTTTAAAATAAAAAAATAGATTTAATAAAAAAGGGGAAAAAAAAATAAAAATATTTGCATTACTATCTACTAGCTTTCATTATTTCTGATAAGAATTTATTTATCATCCTCATCTGTCTTTTTCTGCATAATGTGTCTTTTTATGGTTTATTTTAAGAGTTTCTTTTATCATTTGCTTTGAATGATTTTATTATTGTGTGCTTTAGTGTATTTTTTTCATGTTTCTTTTGCTTGAGTACATTGAGGTTCTTGGATCTGTGGGTTTATAGTTTTCATTGATTCTGGAAATCTTTCCGATTCTGGAAATCTTTCCATCACGATTTCTTGAAATATTTTGCTCTGTCTCTCTTCTCCACTTTAGAAACTGTAATCACATGTATATTAGGCTGCTTTAAATTATCCCACAACTCCAATTCCATTCAAGTTGCTGCAAAATGCATTTTCATTATTTTTTATGGCTGAATGGTATTTCATGGTGTGTGTGCGTGTGTGTGTATGTGTGTGTATCACATTTTCATTATCCACTGATCAGTTGATGAGCAGATCTACTTTTAGTTCTTTGAGAAATCTCCATACCGATTTCCATAGAGAATATACTAATCCACACTCCTACAAACAGTATATAAATATTCACTTTTCATTTTTTTTTAGATTGGAAAATATAGTTTATCTAGAAAGTAAATTAGAGGGAGAGAAGAGAGAGGAGATTCATCTCCCCAAGGAAGGTGAGGGGCCAAAGCCAGGAAACATGGCAGCCATAGCTCAAAGAGCCACATGGACATACCAGAGTTTACAAAGCAATGGTGAATGACTATTTGAAGTTGAATGCTTTTAAACATTCCCCTTTGATGGGGACAGGTCGTTAAGGTGGTTGAGTGGTGGTCTGCTCCACATCATCACAGAGGGGAGAGGTGAGCCCAGGTACTGATGCCAGGTGATGCCAGGCAGATGGATGGACCAGTCACATGACTGCTGCCATTGTGATGGGGGGTCTGTCTGTGTCATGAAGGACTGATTATGTTAACTTGGGTCACATGGATGGAGGCAAATACTTGAAATAGAAAAGCTGATTAGTACAAAACAAGCTGAGGAGGGAGTTGTAAAACAATTATCACTAGCTACATCTGAGAAAATGGTTTTGTCCTTGTCTAGTGGATTAGAGGGTACATTAAAGTGAACTGCTAGAAAAACATGACAACTAGGCAGTGTTAAAATGGATACTCTTTGGCTATATTAACTCCATGTATGTCCTTTCATTTCCTCCTCTTATTATTTTAAAATATTTTTATTTATACCTGGGAACAAGGGTGAAGTTCAGGTTTCTGTAACTGCTTCCTGCTGGATAGTGGTGTAGAGATGTTCCTTCCTTTCTACAGCAAGAGAAAGGGATGAGAGGACAGAGACCAATGGAGTTGCTAAGTGTCTTTAGTATCTGTATACAAAGTACTGTGTGCAAGCATATACTATTAGAATTAATACTACTATAATAAAGGCCATTATATCCATTGTTATGACATATTGAGAATTTGATGTCTCATAAAATGTATTTATAGTTACCCCAGTGGGCTCAACACCTACTACAGGAGTCCAGGCAGTTTTTACTGTTGCACCAGTGAATTCCTTGGCCCAGATGTGGATGCTTGTCTTCGAGTTTCTTTGGGTTTGGGGATAAGAATTTATAGACAATTATAAGGGATTTGTTAATAATGACTTTAACAAGGAAATACAGCTACTTTGAGAGAGTCTGAAGAAAAAATTTTTTAAAAACATTAGTTTGGAGACATGTAGTTAGGTTGTAGTTTATATTGTAGGAAACAATAATGAAGAAGAGAATTTAAAACAGGTGACGCGGGCAAGAGAAAACTGTCCCTTTTGTTTTTTATAGTAAGTCTCGTAAATGGTATGAGTATGTTGAAAATGATATGTGGAAAGTTTGTGGAAAGAAATGTGTGAAAGGAATGCTGTGAACAGTCAATGCTACGAAAAATTTAGTTACTTACATAAATTTACTATTAATATTAATCACTCTAATGCTAGGCCAAAATGCTACTCAGAGACCAGAACACAAGCTTCTTAATTGGCAATCTCCAAAAGAATTTTCTCCTATAAACAACAGAGGGGGAAAGGAAGAAACAAATTCTTAGCCCTCCCTCCCATGTGTTTGTTAGTTTTCATTGTTTAAAATCTCCTTTATTCTAAAATTGAAGTCTTTAAATTTTTACTTTTCAAAATCTTTAGACTGTCACTTTGGCTAAATAAGTAACTTTACAATGACCTGTAATCCTGCGTGATAGAATTATGCTTTTAAAATCTTTAATACTTAAATTCATCAGGTTCTCAATTCAGTCTCTCTCTAGGGTGGGGTAAGAAACAAAAGCTTTGGGAACCACACCTACCCCACATCCTCCTTCTAAATTGACTGCAGACCAGATAAATTGTTTTTGTAAATAGCATCTATTGTAAAAGCCTAAAATGGTATTTAAGATCTCATCACTCTGGCCATCATCAATAACTCATAAAACAACAGATGCTGGAGAGGATGTGGGGAAACGGGAACACTTCTACACTGTCGGTGGGAGTGTAAACAAATACAATCTCTGTGGAAAACAGTTTGGCAAGTCCTAAAAGATCAAAAAATGGACCTTCCATATGACCTCGCAATCATTCTACTGGGAATATACATGGTGGAACTCAAATCACTCTATGAAAAATATACCAGCCGGGCTCAGTGACTCAGCCTGTAATCCCGCGCCTTTGGGAGGCTGAGGTGAGTGGATTGCCTGAGCCCGCGGGTTCGAGACCCGCCTGGGGAAGCGAGACCTCATCTCTACAATAAATCAAAAAAAATTAGCCGGGCGTGGTAGCGCGCGCCTGTAGTTCCAGCTACTTGGAAGGCTGAGGCTGAAGAATCGCCGGAGCCCAGCAGGTCGAGGCTGCGGTGGCCGGGAGCGGCGACTGCACTCCAGTCTGGGCGACAGAGTGAGACTCTAACTCAAAAAAAAAAAAAAAAAAAGAAAAATATACCTACACACATATGATTATTGCAGCGTTGTTCACAACAGCAAGAGCATGAAACCAACCATGCTGCCCATCAAAAGAGGACTGAATAAAAAAATATGGTACATATACATGGTGGAATATTATGCAGCCATAAAGAAGAACAAAATTATGAACTTCACAGCAACTTGGATATACTTACAGTCTATAATACTGAGTGATCTATCACAGAAACAAAGAAATGAGTACCGTATGTTCTCACTCATAAGCGGACCTTGAACAATTATCATAATACTATAAGAAAAGGATTGGCAGTAGCGGGAAACCGCCAGGGGGTGGAGGCACACCTCATCAACAAGGGTACCTGCATAATGAACATTTGTATACCTAACCCTGAATTGTACCCCACATCTTTAAAATTAAAAATAAAAAAAAATAATCTTATCACTCACTGCAATTTATAATCAGCTATAGTGCTTTCAGTGCCAAATTGCTAACAACTTTAAAAATCTCCTTCTAGGCACAAGAATTACTAATCCAACATAGGATGGATAGCAAAATGACGTTTTTGTTTTAATTTATTACTAATTATTTTTGCTAAACTTTAAATGTTCACTTCTCACTGCTTTTGTATCTTCTAAAGATATCAAAATAAAAAAATCCACAACTGAATGATTTTCCTCATTTTACTCCCATTTTTTTCTCTCTGCATTTTATTCTGGAGAGTTTTGATTTCTATATCTTTATGTTCACTTGTCTTTTATTTTGAAATGTCTAAGCTGTTGTTAGTCATATCCACTGTATATTTTACCACAGACGTTGTAGCTTATAAATCTAGAAGTCAGATTTGTATCTTTTCTCTATCTTCTTGAACATACAGATTACAAGCAAATTGACCATTTTAATGTTCTTATCTACTAATTTTATCATCTGTGTCAGTTTTGTGTCTAGTATTAAAGGCTGAGTTTTTTTCTTGTTATGGGTAGTATTTTCCTGCTGCATTGTTCATCTTATAATTTTTTAACTTGATGCCAGATGTGAATTTTGACCTGTAGGTGCTGGAAATGTTGTATTCCTATAAATGTTCTAAGATGCAGCTAAATTAATTGGAAACAGGCTGGTACTTACACGTCTTGCTTTTAAACTTCATTAGGTAAGCCAGGGCAACATTTAGTCTAGGACTCATTTTCTTCACTACTGAGGCAAGGCCCTTCTGAGTACTCCTCTCTATGGCCCGTTAATTATGAAATTTTTCATTTTGGCTGGTGAGTACAGAAATTATTTTCTGCCCTATGTGAATGCCAAGTACTATTTTCTGTAATCCCTTTAGGTTCTTATATGCACAAACCCATCAGCTATGAGCTAAACAATGGATAAGGACCCTCTGCAGATCTCCTTCGTTTTTTAATTTATACAGCTTTCTTCTCTCAGATACTCTGTTCTGTGAACGTTAGCTGACATGCCTTCCTTGGACTTTCACCTCTATTTCTTCAACTATGGGAAAATCACTGGATTCTGCCCAAATACTGGATTACTGTCCCCTGCACTGCACCCTGGTACCCTTTGCTGGCAGCAAGTTGGGACAATTGCATTTGTTTTTCATCTTTCAGGGATCACTATCCTTTGTTGCATGACATCTGTCTTGAGAACCATGAGTTAATATATTTCGATGGTTTTCTTAGTTGTGTCAAATGGGATGGTAGATTTGGTTTCTGTTATTCCTTCCTGTTCAATAGGAAAATCTGAAGTACTTATTAATTCACACTGTTTAGAGTGTTTTTAGATATCTTTGAATTATTTTTTTAAATTTAATTATGCATGGTCATTGAACATACTTTGTCTGATTCAAACCCTTTAAATTTGTTGAAATTTGTTTTATGACCCAGAAATATAGTAGCATATCTTGGCAAATGTTGCATGTGTACTTGAAAATATTTATTTTGCTATTGTTGGGTGGTGTGTTTTCTATATTTCAATTAAGACAAGTTGGTTAATATGATATACCATACATATATATTTCTTTGTACTTGTGAAAAGATTGTAGAGGTCTCAAATTATAATTGTGAATTTGTTTATTTCATTTTAAGTTCTGTATCTGCATCATCTATTTTGAAGCTTTGTTGTTAGGTATATACACATTGAGATTGTTGTTTCTTTGGTGAATTGACCTGCTCATGATTATGCAAAGACTCTTTTTTATCAGTGTTAATATTGCTTATTTTGATTTTAACATTGATATAAATACAGTCATTCTGGCTTTCTTTTTTACATTTTTAAAAGCAGTTTTTACATTTACTTATAATTTTAAAAAGATTTTAAAATGCCCTGTTAATGATAAAACAATGAGAAAACTGTAGATGGAAGTTAAAGGCCTTTTACTATCAATTTCCATTTGTTCTATCTTTACTCTCTTCAGTTCCTCAGGATGGACTGTTTTCCTCATTCATACATTATAATCTTCACCTTCATATATTTTTCTTACTTTCTTTGAATGGGTTGTTCTAAACTCTCCTTTTCACTTTCTTATTTTTTCCCCTCAAAGAATTTGTCAAGTTTTAAAATTAAAAGCTTTTCTTCTCCATTTAATGAATTTGAAGTTCTAAATCACCCTTCAAATTTTCCATAGCATCCATGTGTGTTAAGTATACATATGCTATTTTCTTCATAAATTTGTACACTAATTTTGTAATTGGATTGTCATCTTGAAAAGAGAATATGACTGCTATATAATGTTGTATACTTGTCACGTTATGTCATATTTTACATAGACATATGCTTTTCATTTATTCATAGTGCTTACAAATAATGCAGTAGCAGCTAAATGAATATTTGATTGAATGATTGCCTAGCATCTGAATTAAACACTTTAACATTTGACCCATATGAAACTCATTACTAAATCTTCCTGGTGTTTTCAGCAT
Organism: Tarsius wallacei; assembly: GCA_963574415.1. Lineage (NCBI taxonomy): Eukaryota > Metazoa > Chordata > Mammalia > Primates > Tarsiidae > Tarsius > Tarsius wallacei. The sequence goes on from CAUYQG010002072.1 coordinate 16,501, forward strand.
AGAAAACTTGGTGAAAAATGTTAATGATGTAAACAAATATGAAGGATCTGAAATTGTACTGTTCTTGTAAACTAGCAAGGTAGTCTGCTACAGGTTTTCATGGATGCTAAGAGAAGTCACAAAACTTTATTACAGAACAAAGAGAAGGAAGAATATTGATTGCATTTATTCTCTTTCTCCTAAACCCTACAAGAAAATACAGGAAAAAATCAGTAATATCTGCATATCCAACAGGTTGTGTTGCAAAAGAATCTTGAAGTGTATGTCTTATTTAATAATAGTAAAAATAATCATAACATCTTTTCAGTTATTTTTTTGACTAAATAAAAAATAATTGCCGGGCTCGGTGGCTCAGCCTGTAATCCCACACCTTGGGAGGCTGAGGTGAGTGGATGGCCTGAGCCCGCAGGTTCGAGACCCGCCTGGGCAACTTGGTGAGACCTCATCTCTACAATAAATAAAAAAAAATTAGCCGGGCGTGGTAGGGCACGCCTGTAGTTCCAGCTACTCGGAAGGCTGAGGCGGAAGGATCGCCGGAGCCCATCAGGTCGAGGCTGCGGTGGCCGGGAGCGGCCGCTGCACTCCAGTCTGGGCGACAGAGTGAGACTCCAACTCAAATAAATAAATAAATAAATAAATAATAATTTTTAAAACTTTCTTTAAGAAAAATGAAATACATTAACTTTAGATGATACCCAGTACTAGACTTTAAAACACAATGATTATCTAACAACTCATTATCAGAATAAAAATTACAGTTAAATATGCAAAAATAAATAAATAAAATAAAAGCAGTTTTATTGGGGTGTTATTTGCATCTCACAAATTTATCCATTCAAATTGTATAATCCAGTGATCTAGTAAATTAATCAAGTTGTAGAACTATTACCACTATCTAATTTTAGAACATTTACCTCCCTGTTAAAAAAAGTCATACATTTTAGCAGTCATTTTCCATTCCTTCTTATCCTTAGTCCTAGGCAAACACTAATCCAAATTCTGTCTCTATATATTTCCTTACTGTGAGCATTTCCTGTAGAAGGAATCTTAAAATATTTGGACTGTTGTGACTGGATTCTTTTAATTAACAATGTTTTCAAAGTTTCACCCATGTTGTAGTATGTAAGTACTAGATTCACTTTTTATTGGCAATACATACTCTATTTTATGGACATACCTCATTTTTTTTATCCTTTCATTAGCTGATTTGCATTTGAACTGTTTCCACTTTTGGCTGTTAAGTACAGTGCTACTATAAACACTTTTGTGCAAGTTTTTGCACAGATATACAGTATATTTGATTTCTCTTGAGTAGATAATTGAAAAAAAATTTCTGGGTTAAATAAAAACTCTATGGTTAATATTTTGGAGAAATGTCACACTGTTTTCTAAAGTAACTGCACCATTTTCCTATCTCACCAGTAATGTTGAGGTATTCAATTTCTTCATATCCTTGTCAATCTACATCATTTTCTGTCTGTTTGATTATAGCCATTCTGGTAAGTGTGAAGTAGTGCCTCATAGTGCTTTGGACTTATATTTCCTTAATGACTCATGATATTAAGTATATTTACATGTGTTTATCAGCCATTTGTGCATCTTATTTAGGGTAATGTCTATTTGGAGTCTTTGTTTATTTTATGGTATGCTTTTCTCTTTATTACTGAGATATGTGTTCTTTATAAATACTGAGATATAAAATTATTGAGATATAAAAATCAGAGGAATAATTTTCAAATATTTTACCCCAACCAGTGGGTTATTTCTTTAAGAGTTCTATAGTTTTGATTCTTACATTTATGTATATGATCCATTTTAAGTTAATTTTTGTGTATGATGTGAAGTGGGGGCCCCATTTCATTGTTTTCTTTACCTATTACTGTTTCTTGATATCCTTATTGAAATCAAGTAGGGTTTATTTCTGGACTCTCAATTCTATTCCACTGATTTGTTTTTATCCTTATACAAGAATGAAACTCAAGGCCATAAAATATCCACCACAATATCCATCACTTCCCAATGTTTCCTTCTGTCTTTTTATTTTGTGTGTGTGTGAGGAAGAGGAAAAACACTTAACATAAGAGTTCCTCTCCTTGTAAATTTCATATATATATTTTATATATATTAGTATTGCTAGCTACAGTCACTATGCTGCATAGTAGATCTTCAGAACTCATTTATCTTGCATAACTGAAACTTTGAACTCTTTGGAGATCATCTTTCCATCCCATTCCCTCCAGCCCTGGCAACTACCACTTCATTCTGTGATTCTACGAGTTTGACTGTTTTAGATTCCACATATAAGTGAGATCATAAGTGAGGTATGTTAAGTGTCTGGCTTATTTCCCTTAACATAATGCCCTCCAGTTCCATCCTTCTTGTTATAAGTGGCAGGATTTCCTTCATTTTTAAGGCTAAATAGTATTCCAATGTATGTACATACCACGATTTATTTATCCATTCATCCATTATCAGACAATTAGATTGGTTCCAAATCTTAGCTATTGTAAATAATGCTACAATAAATATGAGAATGCAAATATCTCTCTGAGATTCTGCTTTTAATACCTTTGGATATATATATACCCAGATGTGGGATTGCTGGATATCCTGGTAGTTCTAATTTTGATTTTTTTTAAAAAGAAAACTACATATTGTTTTTTATAATGGTTGTACTAATTAATACTCCCATCAATAGTGTATAAAAGCTCGCTTTTCTCACATCCTTGTCAATACCTTTTAACTCTTATTTGTCTGTTTGTTTAAATAATAGCCATTCTAGCATTTGTAAGGTGATATCTCATTGTGGTTTTGGTGTGCATTTTCCTAATATTAGTGATGTTAGGCACCTTTTCATATAACTGCTGGCCATTTGTCCTTTTCTGAGAAATGTCTATTTATGTCTTTTGACCACTTAAAAATCAGGTTATTACTATTATTTTTTGCTCTTCAATTGTATGAGTTCCTTGCATATTTTTCATATTAAACTTTTATCAGATATATAGTTGGCAAATATTTTCTTTCATTCTGTATGTTGTCTTTTCCTTTTGTTGTGTCCTTTATTGTGCAGAGATTTTCAGCTTGGTGTAATCCCACTTGTTTATTTTTACTTTGTTGCCTGTGCTTTTGGTATCATATTTAAAAATTAATTGCCCAGACCAACGTTAAGAAGCTTTTCCTTATGTTTTATTCTAAAAGTTTATAGTGTCTAGTCTTATATTTAAGTAATTCATTTTGAGTTGATTTTTGTGTATGTATAATATAAAGATCCGATTAATTTTTTGCATGTGGATATTAAGTATTCCCAGCATCATTTATTAAGTAAACTATCCTTTCTCCACTTTCTGTTCATGGAACCCTTGTCAAAAATTAGTTGACTGTATATGTGTGAGTTTATTTCTGAGTTGTCCT
>CAUYQG010002081.1:0-16270 GCA_963574415.1 Tarsius wallacei
CAGAGATGGTATGGGTGAGAGAAACTGCCTTTCCCCAATTCTTTTTTTTTGAGTTGGAGTCTCACTCTGTTGCCCAGACTGGAGTGCAGTGGCCGCTCCCGGCCACCGCAGCCTCGACCTGCTGGACTCCGGCGATCCTTCTGCCTCAGCCTTCCAAGTAGCTGGAACTACAGGTGCACGCTACCACGCCTGGCTAATTTTTGATTTATTGTAGAGATGAGGTCTCGCCAAGTTGCCCAGGCCCGTCTCAAACCCGCGGGCTCAGGCAATCCACTCACCTCAGCCTCCCAAGGCGCGGGATTACAGGCTGAGCCACCGAGCCCGGCTAAGGTTTTTTCTTTTATACCTTCTTTGTTTAGACGAATTACTATGTGTCTAGGAGTTCGTCTTCTCATTTGTTGTCTTTTAGGGGTTCTCTGAATCTCTTGTGTTTAAATGGTCATGTCACTGATGAGATGAGGGAAGTTTTCTTGGATAATTTCATGGAATGTTTGTTCCAGGGTGGTCTCTGTCTCTCTATTTCCCTTAGGGATTACAATTAATTTTAAATTCAGCCTCCTGAAATAATCACTCATCTCTTGGAGGTTTTGTTCTTTCTTTTTAAGCTTCTTTTCTATGTTTTTAACAGTTTGGGTTAGTTCCATATTTTGGTCCTCAAGCTCTGAGGTTCTTCCTTCTGCTTGGCTAATTCTGTTTTCCTTGCTTATCTGTTTGTTGTTTATTTCATTCACTGTATTCTTTATTGTTGTTATCTCAGTTATCAACTCCCTCATTCTTTCCTCTTGTCTCTCCTCATTTCTATTTATTCTCTCTATTAATATCTTGATATCTGGGTTTGTGGTTTGAGACCAGTCATTCTGGGTGTTCTTCATTGTTTCAGTTTTGTAGTCTGTATTCTCAGTGGCTGACCTCCCAGAGGTCTCCTTTGGTTTTTCTTCATTTGTGTAGGTTTTCCTCCCCCTTTTTTACTTCTTCTTTAATTCTGTTGTTTTATTTCTGTTTGTTCAATCACCTATTCTTCCTTACATAGATCCTCTGGTTTTGTTCAATTCTGAGACTGGACTAGGGGACCTGTGCTTTTTTCTGTTTTGAGATTTAATTAGGAGTAGAGCTGTGATTCAGAAGCTATCTGTAGATCCCAGTATCCACTGATAGATGTGTGGGTCCCCTGGAACCACCTTCCTACTGTCTTACAATCTGTCCATGCAGTGGGGTGTCTGTTTGCCCCCTGGAAGCAAAATGAGATAAGAAAAGGGGAAAAAAATTAAAAAAGGAAAGAGGAAGACATAAGGGAGGTGGAGAGAGCGAAAAAGAGGGAAAACAGACAGATGTACCAACTAACGAATAAACAGAGAGACAAAGAAAGAAAAAACAAAAAAGACAAAAACATACAATCATACAAAGAAACAAACCCCCCTGTTTGTGTACTCTCCCTTAAATATACCCATACATAATCAGAAAATCTAAAATAAAATCATTAGAATAACATAAATAAAGCAAGTATAAAAATGTAAACAAAAACAGAAAGAAAGAGAGAAGAAAAGAAGCTAAAATTAAAACAAAAAAGAAGAAAAAAAAGACAAAACTTGCTCTCTGGTTCTTTCCGTGAGTTTTGGTTCCTTTCAGGTCTCAGCCTTAGGGAATGGCTCTGGTCTCCAGCCCCTCCCCTCCACTCTTAGTGCAGGCTGATAGGGCTTCTTTCAGCATGGCTCAGATGCCCCATGGACTACGGTGGGCGGAGGATGTATCAGATCTGGACTTACCTTACTGGCTGCTGCAGCTGTCAAGTCTCCCACTCAGATCTGACATGTCTGTGCCTGTTCCAGCCTGGGGGGCATCAATCTCTCTGAGTTACTATGATGAGAAGATAACCTTTTGGTCCCAGGATGGAGGCTGGGTGAAGCTGGGTGGGGCAATGCAAGTCTCTGTCCCATCTGGGGACTGAGAAGGTGGCGTCTCTCAGTGTCTTATCGCCTGCGTTGGGAGCTTTATTTTAGATTTCCCTGACTTGCCATCTCCTTGGATCCTCCTGTTTGTGCCCAGTCTGCTACTGCAAGTGATGGTGTAGGTCGGGTGCCAGGTAGAGGAGCGGCTGTTCTCTGCTGCCTCAAGAGAGCCCCAAGAATGGCTGATGATCCTGTGCACCTGAATCTCCAATCTCAGGGCGGTGGTGGGTTGCATTCACCTCTGGAGGAGAACCTCGGCTGCATGAACCCCAGTCTCCCCTCAGATGGACTTTCACTCACCCACTAGCACATGCCCATTCACGCACAGTCTTTATGGACACTTGCTTTTGTGGAGACTCTCACAGTCCGACCTGTTCTGTTGCCATCTTGCCTGGAAGCCCCCTTGTTAACTATTAAATAATTCACTTAGTGAATGGCGATTTAATTTTCTCAAAGAGTTTTAGAATTAATTTGTTAAATTCTTCCTGCCCCATCTAAAAAAATTTCTTTGGGTTTTGATGAAAATTGACATTAACATTTAAAGGTAATTTGGGAATAATTGATTTTCCATCATTTCCACTGGAGCTTTGTTTTCTTTTTTTTTTAGAATTCCTAATAGGCCTAAAATGCTTGCAGGGATGACTAGGAAGTTATCTTGAGTAAAGCCTATAGGATAGGGGGGTATTGGCATGAACTGAGTGACTGACTGCTATATCCAAAGGGGCTAGCCACTACTACTCAAGCCATGTGTTGCCATGGGATCCAGGGTTGTCAGGATGTCCTTCCACTTACAACAAGCTGGAATTTAAAAATGTTGTGTATAATACCTTGACTTTTTAAATTTAAATGTTAGCAACAAATTTAGATTAATATAACGTAGGTAGGGACATATACTTGCATGCACACACACATACACACACATACATGGAGACATAGAGAATATGTCAGCATTTCAGAATTTTTAGTTTAGCTATTACTAGTTTGCAACCTTTAAAAAATTAAGAGCTATCTTATAAAACCATGTGGGACTGGTGTTTGTATTATAGGTAGTTCTTTGACAAAATTTTAATATTAAAATAGGTTTTTTGGTCTGTTTAGGTTTTATAGTACTCCTTGAGTACAAATAATACTTTTAGTTTCTAATAAAATGATAATTTTTGTAGAGATTTTACTCAGATTGTTCAGATTTTAAGAATTATCCCATTTGTGGTTAATTTTGCTTTTTTGTTACTACTTTGGGAATCTGATTATTTTTCCTTCCTCTTGATTTACTTATTTTTGTTGTTTTTACCTACCTTACCTCCAAGAACCTATTTATATTTTATTGTTTTTTACACTTGATCTTTCTACTTTCATCTTTCCTAATTCCTTCTACCCACATTCACTAGTGCCTAATGGGTCAGTCTATTTAATAAGGTGCATGTCTCCATCTGAGTGTTTGCCTTTTATCGTTGTGCTAACTAGCTTTTACATTTTTATATGCCATTTTCTCATTATTGTATTTTTTTCCCTAAATAGTTATAAGTGTACTTACTGGGTTTTTTTTTTTTTTACTCGAATATGTTAGGAAAATAATTTTCAATTTGCAGGTGCTATTTTTTCCCCAGTTACACTTTTTTAAAAACTAGCTTTAATGGCTTCTGGTCAGAGAATATGGACTGGCCACTTTTTATTCTTTAGAATATTTTGAGTTTTTCTTTGTGACTTAATGTGTAATCAGTGTTAATGACCCTTCTATTGGTATTTTACATCAAATTTGTTTTAGAATGTAGAGTTTGATCAATATCTGTTAATTCAATGTTTTTATCTGTGTACGGTCAATTCTGCTGTCATGCATACACATTCTCAAAAATCACTGTTATGTAAAACTGCCTTATTAAATCACAGGGCTTATGGAAAAAGATGCAGTTAGGGCACTCAAAAACTTCGCTAGTGATATACATACACACAAAAAATGGAATCTTAATAAAAGTGCTAGTCCAGTTTTACCAGTGTTAAATTGGTTAAGAAATGCATAAGTAAATATGTCAGATTGATTCATCTGGGCAGCATTTTCTGTCTCCTTGTGATTCTCAGGAACTAAGTTGTGCATACACAATGCAAAAACTTGTTTCCTAATATAATTCTCATTTTAAAACAAGTGTTTATAGCAGAACTGACTGTACTTTTTTCTACTGTTTCCTTGTCAGCTTTCTTCTATGTTTTGGGTGCTTTATGTTTTCTTTTCTTTCTTTCCTGGATTTTTGTTGATTTATTAGCTCATTCATTCATTTAACAGACACTTCTAGGGACAGGGACTACAGGTTTCTGGGCACTCCCAGGCTAATATTTCTTCTCCTTTTTCATAAACTCTAGCTTTCATTATTGACAAATGACCATCTTCTCCTTTTTATGACTAATATTGTTATCACTACCCTCTTGTATTGTTGTGTGTTTGCTGTCCCTTTTACTTAAAAGACAGTCTGTTTGGAATGGTAGTTCTAAAGGATGGGCCCTGGGGCCAGGCTGCCTAGGTTCAAATCCTGGCAGATCTCATCATCTACTGTGTGACTTCCATTTACTTGACTTCTCTGTCCCTAGGTTTCTTCATTTGTCAAATGTTGGAACCAATTTTATTTGGTTTTTATGAGTATTGAATTAATGAAAATAACATGTTTAGCACAATGCCTGGCACATTTTAAATCCCCAATAAATATTAGTGACTCTTATTGTTTTAGCTTTTGTCACTTTTGAGTATTTCTCTTGGACACTTGCAATTTTTAGTTCTGAAGCCAGCACTACAGTCTTCTCTAGTGGGAGATTTTAACTAGAAAATATGTTTTCTATGTTTAAATAAAGTTTCCTTATATATAATGCTTCATTGAAGATAACTTTCTCCCCCTCATGCTCAGATGCTTTTAGGATTTTTTTTTTTTTTTTTTACTTTATACATGAAATTCTAAATTTTCACCAACATATATACATACATATATATGTATGTGTGTATATATATATGTATATAAAACTTTTCATTAAGTTTTCCATCTACAAATTCAAGCTACTGCTTTTGTCTTACTTATTTTAGAATTCAGTTATCTAGCTGTCATGACTCCAGTTTATCTTTTCATGTGTATTTTCATTTTTTGTGTGTGTTTATGACATTTTGGAATTTTTTTTCTTGGATCCCACTAATTCAGTACTCTCTAGTGCTTTTCTTGCTTTTGAATGCTTCATTTTCACTTTAGTTCTGTGCTTTTGTATTGTTGTCCATGAGTACAACCATTTTCTCCCTTTTTCTATATCTTTGAGCAAGAACAGTTGTATCCACACCTGGAATTTGTTCCAAAACAGAGTGTAACTTGCCTTGAATCCTTTCCTTTGCTGACCAAATACTTTTGGTTTCCTTGCTGTGAGCAGTTGTTATTCTTGGCTGGCCAGCATCCACTTCACCTGATTTCCTTTTGGGAAATGACCTCCCAAAGAGAAGTCAAATCCTCCTTCTTCCTCCTCTAGCCCAGAAAGATAAGCTTGACCTGAGCTCAGTTAATCAACATATTATTTCCCAGGGTTTCATATCTTTAGAGAGTGAAGTGAGAGCTGACAGATGGAAGAGAGGGAAGCAGACACAGAGGGAAGTTTGCAGGTCATTCTTCACAGCACCTTGCATTTACAAGACTTCCTGTGATGCATCCCTGTGGGTCCTGCAGCATGACCTCTCATTTTCCTCCAGCCCTTTGTTAAGCCTGAACTTTTAGCCTGCCTTCAATTCTGTGTACCTGGGACAGTCTCCCAACATATCTATCTAGAGTCAGTTTGTGTTGCTTGTGAACAAGAGAACCAACTGATACATTTCTCCTTATTGTTAGAGAACTAGGTCCTGGAAGATGCTGTGAGCATCAGGGATCCGGCAGCTGGGGAAGGATCCCAGGTTATACATAGGACTGAGAGAGGCCAAGAGAGGACCTGTAAGAAGATCTGAAGATGGAATGTCCCATCTTTGGTCTTCTGTTTCTTTTGTGAAGCTGCTGAGCCTGGGACTGACTTTCTGCATCTAGCTTGCTTTCTGTGCGGCCTGTAAACTGGGTAGGAGTTGTGGCCTACCTGAAGGTATTGCTTAACAAAGTCCAGCCACCTCAGAAGGAAACTGGGCTTGCTGCCCTGCTGCTTATGGTGTGGTGAGGCCAGTCATGCTTGGCTCCCTTCAGTGTGGCTTCATTAGCCAGCAGCCCTCTGCAGTTGTCACAGCACTGGGTAGAGTGGGGCTCACTAAAGTACTGTGAGGATGAAGGATGGGCACTGTGATGAGTATCTGTCCCAAGATTCAGCTTTGCTTCAGTCCTTGGCCCTCCAGATTAGAAGCTGTTGCCAGAATCTACTGTATTTATGACTTGGACTCCATGCTGATTTTTCACACAGAGCAGTTGCAGGTCAGAACTTGAATTATTTCAGTTTCATCTGTAGTATATCTATCAGAAATGCTGCCAACTTTATGGCTTGTGGATAGCCCCCTTCTCCTGGTTCTACCTGGATATGAGTTTTCTCTCTTTTTTCTATTCTGTTGGCCACTTTACTTAGGTTGAACCATATAAAATTGCCAGTGTTTGACCACTTTTTGATGTTCAAAAATGGCAATTTCATATTAAATATAGAGGATAAGATATTAGAGAGGATGCAGCTTAGAAGCTAGAACTCAATCTACTGTTACTCAAACTCCTTTTGAGAGTTTTTTTTGGCATTGGGAGATATTCTGGAATATAGACCTGATCCTTAATGATATCATTTTGCTTGAAAAAATTGTTTTATAAGCACATTAGTGTGAGTGAGTTTTGTTTCTGGTCAAAATTTGTGAAAGTTTACTGCCTTCTGGCGATAAGCATTCACTTTTATTCATTTATTTCATTTATCTGTGGAACTAGTTCCACATATTATACATAGTATTTTTCACCCTACTTACTTGAACAGAGCATTCTTAGTGTTGGTTGCCTAAATGTATGTTTTTGAGAAAAAACTTAATAGATATTTAGGTTTGCTCTCATTATTTAAAATTCTGTACTAAGTGGCATTACTGGTAGATTTTTTTTTTTTTGTCTACTAGTGTAATGCTTATGCAGTGGCTTGTTTTTTCTTTTTTGAAGATGAGCTATGGATTAAATTTCTGTACCTAAATTTGCAAGCTAGCTGTTGTAGAACCCTGTTAATTCCAGCAGAGTTCCACATAAGCTTTCACTGTCCCTGAAGAATACCAATTGATTGTGGGAACTTAACAGAAACATAACTCAAATGATCCTCATAATCTAGTCTAGCAATGACTTGTTTGATTCTTCCTGCCCCCCTGTGCAGCAGTATTCAACTCTATAAGCTTTTAAAAATGAAAATCTAGTTAACTAAAGAGAGATTCATGCAAACAACATCTAGCTTTTCTGATTTCTTTTGTGAATCAAAATAATTTAATCAATTATAGTCATAGTTCCTACTTGTAGCACATATCCAGCGGATTTAAAAGAAGCTACCTTCCATTAAATAATCAGCATATTGTCTTCTACCCTTGTTGTATTTTGAAAATGACTGATACGTTAACATTTTTATTTTAGTCTTCATATTTGAATATTTTTGGCTAAATGCAGTTAAATACTGCATGATGTTTATAATACATCAAAATGTGAACCCTTATTTAGAGTCAAGCAGCTGAAACATTAGCCTTAGCATTTCCTTTGACTAGCACCCAGCATGTTACATATTCATTGTTCCTCTTTGGGATCTGAGATATTGGAACAGTTTTTTCATTGCATCTGCTCCTGCTATTGAGGCCAGTGTTCAGTTGAGAAACCCAATGAGTTGTTGGAAACTAAGAGCAGTCTGTATGTTCACCAAAGTCTTGACCAGCTTCTCTTTGTAGATCTTTTGGTGTGAAATAAGTCTCCAAATGTGTGCTTGGAGGAGGGTACCCTCAATTAGTATAGACTATACTTCACCACTGGGTTTCATTGCTTTGCCAAGAATGCATACTCTTTATTCATCCAGTCTTTATACCGTCTTCTTCTATCTTTTCCCCTAAGTTTTTACTTAAGTGGACCTTCTACCCTATTCTCTTAGCTATCTTTGCTTGCTTATGGAAATCAGAGAAGTATTTGATGTTAGTTTCTTAAATAATAAGCATCCAAACTTAACTGATATGCATTTTGAGTTTTCCTAGAAAAACCAGACTACTAAGGTTCTTACATAGACTAATATTTTACATTTATACAGGTTAGATTTTATGGTATTTAACCAGTCTGTTGTAAAATTTACAGAGCAATGAGAAGTTACAGTGGTGTTCTGCGTCATTTGCAGATTTGGATTGAGTTTAGAGCCTAAAGGTATTTAGCTTTTCATCAATGCAGTGCAACAAGGTCGAAGATAACTTTAGTTCTAATAGTTAAAGCAGTGGTATACATTTATTTTCGAAAGTATGTGTTCTCCCCTCATCCCTCCAATCCCAGTTCATCTTGAGTGAGGAGGCACTACTTTACTTCAACCACTGACTTCTATTTACATCATGGATTCTGTAAAAGCCATGGGAACCTCTCGGATGCTCCATCCCTTGGAAACTTTGTCAATCCCCAAGGAGGATTTCTTTGCAGGATTGACATTGACTACTCCATTCTCCTAGAAATTTTTTCCTTTTTTTGACTTCTGTGACTCTGAGTGCTTTCTCTTTAGGATCTACTTCTGCATTGTTGGTCTCTTTGATTTCTTCCTCTTCCTCACTTCCTAAATATTCCTGTTCTCACCTGTTGGGTAATACCCCTTGATTTTCCTTTCTTCATTTTGCATTTGTGTCCATGTATTTCTTCAGCCAATCCTATAGTATTCTCTTGAGTTAAGGTCCTTTATTGTCTTCATTCTCCTGTTGAGGAATACAAGGCGAGGTGCTGAGGAGAAACACTTAGTTGCTATGTCACCTAGTGAGTAAGTGTGGTGTTAGGACTGAAGCCAGGTAACCTTGCCCCAGAACCAGTGTTCTTGACCTCTGTGGTGGTCTGCCTTCCCACCTGCTGTTTATGCCATATCCAGTCAGTCCCTAAGCCTTGTAACATCTGCTTTTTTGGTATCTCTGGACTCTGACTTCTCCTTTTCATTCCCATTGCTCTTGTTTTATACTGTTATGAAGACCTCCATCTGTTCTTCCTGTTTCCAGCTGTGCCATCTCCAAGTATCCTCCATTTCGTCAACAGAGTTTAAGTTTCTAATACGTGATCATGTTTTCTTTAAAATGCTTCAGTGACCTTTCAATGTCAACAGGTACAGACCAGTTTCCTTTGTCTGACAGATACTGAGTTTTCTCTGATTCCTCCCTATTTGTCCATCCTTATCTCCAATCACTTCCTGCCTCACACTCTACTCTTAGGCATACTGAGCCATGTGAGTGTCCTCAAACTTGTGCTGTTTTGTGCTTCTTAGGAATTTTCCCATATGTTCAGCTTGGATTTTTTCCTTTTGTTCACTGGATAATTTCAATCTTACTCAATTTTCAAGACTAAGCTGAAATATTACATCATCTCTAAAGTTTTTTCTTATTTACTCCACCATTCATTTAACAAATATATATTGTATTATGCTCCAGGGATAAAGGAGGTGAACAAGACTGACCTGGTCCCAGCTCTTGGAAGAGCAGGGAAGACATGCCATTAAACACAGTATTACAATAAAGGGTTTTCTTCTACTGAAAAAAGTGGGCGGGGGGGCGGGGAGGTCTTGGAAGGCTTTCTGAATAAAGTGATAATGGTGATACCTGAAGGATGACTAGAACTAGCCAGTTAAGAAGAGAGTGTTAGAGGGCAGGGAAGGAATTCCAGGTTATTAAAAGAGAATTTGTGAACAGTATAAAACAATTTGTGCCAGGGACTAGCAGGAGCATGGCATGTTCAGATGCATGAAAGAAGTTTATGAGGCAAGGGTATATGTACAGAGGCCAGATCATGCATGGCCATCAAGGAGATACAAATCAGAACTTATGAGAGATACTGTCTCAGATCCTTTTAGAGTGGCTAAAATAAAAAAGACAACACCAAGTCTGGTTAGAATGTGCAGCAGCTGGAGCTCTCACATTCTGGTAGGAATGTAAAATGGGGCAACTTTCTGAAAAGCCTCCAAGGAATTTTCCCAAACATAAACACATGCTATGTGACCTGGGAGCACCAATCCTAGGAATTTACCCAGGAGAATTGAAAACATGTTCACGAAAAGATTTGTACAGACATTTTCATAGTAACTTCAAACTGGAAACAGTTCAAATATCCATCAACAATGTGCTGGATTGAAAACTTGTGGTATATTCCTATACCAGGATACTACTCAGAAGGAAAAATAATGAATTTCTTAAACACACAGTAATATGGATGAATCTCATATACAGATACGTGTATGCTTTAACAAAAGAAGCCAGACCAGAAGAGTGAATGTTGTGTGATTCCATTTTAGTCTGAGAGTAGACTAATCCTACCTATTGTGATAGAAATCAGAATGTCAGAATCCTTTTTTGCTGGGAAAGCGAATGGGCATGAGAGAACTCTATGAGTTGGTGGAACTATTCTATATATACGTATTATTTTGGGTAGTGATTATAGTTATTAAAATTTATGAAACTGAAAATATGTGTTTATTGCATGTTATTTTAAGTGAGCATTTTATGAATGAAGTAATGTTTATTATTCAGTGAGATATTTAAAGTGCATTCCCTGCTTACGAAAACTTTGCAAAAGTTATAAATTGAGGTATCTGAGAAATATTCTTAAATAAAAATTCATGACTTTTTAAGTTACGGTTTTGTTAGTTCTCTGTGCTTTGGAAAAACCAAGATATTTAAAGTTTTAGAAAAATAAATTTATTTTTTAGTAACTCAAATATATACCAAGAGTACTTAACAAAAGATAAGAAACTCAGGTACTCATCTCTGTGTTGTTTAGCTCCTCTCACAGAGAGTGGCTGCTGTGACCAGACTCTTGTGTTTTTTTGTTTGTTTTTTTGAGTTGGAGTCTCACTCTGTCATTCAGGCTGGAGGGCAGTGACACGCTCGCGGCCACTGCAGCCTTGACCTGCTGGGCTCCTGCGATCCTTCCGCCTCAGCCTTCCGAGTAGCTGAAACTACAGGCGCGCACTACCACCCCTAGCTAATTTTTTTATGTATTGTAGAGACGCGGGCTCAGGCAGTCCTCTCGCCTGGGCCTCGCAAAGTGCTGGGATTACAGGCTGAGCCACTGAGCCCGACCAGACTCTTGTTTATTTGTACAGGAAGACTTGTGTACATGTACATATGTGCATAGGCATAGACATGTGTATTATAAATATGATATCATGCTGTGCACATTGTGCTGTTTTTATTATTTTTTGAGTGGGTCTTTTTTTATTGTGGTAAATAGGTATAACATAAAATTTACTGTTTTAACAACTTTTAAATGTACAGTTCATAGCATTTACACTGTTGTGCAACCTATTACCACCATCCATTTCTAGAACTTTTTCATTATCTCAAGTGGAAACTTTGTACCCATTGAACAATAATTTCCATTCCTCTCTCTTTCCTGCTCCTGGCTGGTAACCACCATTTTGCTTTCTGCCTCTATTAGTTTGACTCCTATAGGTGCCTTATAGATGTAGCATCATATTTGTCTTTATGTGCCCGGCTTATTTCACTTAGCATAATATCGTGAAGGTTCATTTATTTCACTTAGCATAATATCGTGAAGGTTCATTAATGTTGTAGCATGTCAGATTTTTTTTTTTCTTTTTAAGGCTTTATAATAGTGTGTATATATACCACATTTTGTTTTTCCATACTTCCTTTGATAGATATTTGGATTGTTTCTACCTTTTGGCTTTTGTGACTAATGTTGCTATTAACATGGGTGTATAAATATCTGTCTAGGTCCCTTCTTTCAGTCTTCTTTTGTATGTACCCAGAAGTGAGATTGCTGAATCATATGGAAATGCTTTGTTTAATTTTTTTTTTTTTTTTTTTTAGTTGGAGTCTCACTCTGTCCCCCAGACTGGAGTGCAGTGGCCGTTCCCGGCCACTGCAGCCTCGACCTGCTGGGCTCTGGTGATCCTCCGCCTCAGCCTTCCGAATAGCTGGAACTACAGGCGTGCGCTACCACGCTCGGCTAATTTTTGATTTATTGTAGAGATGAGGTCTCGCCAAGTTGCCCAGGTGGGTCTCGAACCCGTGGGCTCAGGCATTCCACTCACCTCAGCCTCCCAAGGCACGGGATTACAGGCTGAGCCACCGAGCCCGGCTGCTTTGTTTAATTTTTTGGAGAGTCGCCATATTGTTTCTACACTGGCTCTGTACCATTTTACATTTCCACCAGCAGTGCATAAGCTTCCCATTTCCTTACATCCTTAATCTATACTTTAAAAAAAAAAATAGCCATCATAATGGGTGTTGTACCATACTTTGAAAACATATAGCTTGGAGAATCTTTCAGTAAAGTATCTTTATGAATGAAACTTAATTTATTTAACTACTCCCAATTTTATTTCTAGTCTCTTGCTAATTTATAGAGTGTATCTTTTATCTTTATTGTAAACTGCTTTTTTATAATTTTAAATATTTTCTGACTTATTTGAGTAAGCATGGATAAAAGTATATATGCATTTTGTAATTTGATGGTTATTACCAGCATTGTGTGAGAATTCCTATATCTGTACATCCTTGACATTACAGTATGTTATACAGTCTTTCATCTTTCTAATCTGGTAGGTGAAAAGTGGCATCTTGTTGAAGTTTTAGTTTGCATTTCTTTATGAGTAGAGGTTAAATTTCATTTTTAGGAGTCAGTGATTTTTGTATCTGCTTTCTATCCTTTGTCTGACTTTATTGATATCCTTTTTTTTACAGTTTTATACTTACAGGAACACTGAGTGTTGAGTGTTGAATAAAACAGAGGTGATTCCTCATTGTGCTCATAGTCTGTTGGAGAAGAAAGCCAGTAAACAGACAAACATGCAATTACATTTTGTGAGAAATGCTATGATTCCTGAAAGATAATTTAGTTGGGGTCTGGGTAGGATGTGATGGCCAGTAACGATTCCTAATGAATCCGTAAACACCAGTGAGGCAAATATTGGAAAGGAAAATATTCCAGGCATATAGAGAGCATGGAAAGCTGAAAGAAGGACTGAAATGAGGAAGAAATTATACATGTTGACCAATTTGCCCTCTGTTCCTCATATACTAAATCTTTATAGGCAGGTATCAACAATATTTAAAAACATACACTAAGTTTCCCCAGTTATTATATGAGGAGTTTTAAAACAAATCTTATTTTTACCCACATACTGGATATTTCCCATGAAAGGAGCATTAATCAGATAATCTGATTGCCAAATGTTTTTAGAGCATACATTGATTCACTGGGAACCACTATCTTTGTGAATTTTCCATTTAACTACTTTTAAAATTTAAGAATGAAACCCTGTATGTCGTTTTGTATTATTTCATATTTTCCCAGATGTATGATTAGAAATTCAATTCGTTTTCTCATGTGAAATTAATTTGCGATTCTTTGAAGCTTGCTAAATGATGCATTGTTTGCTACTAAGTTGTCTGTAACAATTTCCCCATTAGGGAGAAAAGCTCTTTGAGTGTATCCTTCTGTGTGTGACCAAATTCCAAATTCTGATGAGTCTACATAGGGGAAAAAGTGACACTCAGAGAAAATGATTTGTAGCTTCTTGTGCTTTGCAGTAAATTCTTAAATGTATATTCTGCATCTTAGGCAGAATGAGCAGTGACAGATAGGCTCAGATAAATTTTGATCAGTTATTTTCTTAAGCTTTTTATACCAAATTTCCCATTATTGAAATAGAAACATGGAAGTACTTCAGTGTCTTTGACCATTAGTTACAAGTCAACTTATTACTGTAAAAAGGAAACATGAGTATTGTTAACTTTGAAAGTTAGTGCCTTGTTTCCTAGTTTCTACATTTGCTAGGTAAATATACTTCTTTATTTCTATTTACCCGATGTCTTTTCACTTTGGGCTCTAGATCTCATGTTTATTAAGAAATATCATGAAGTGTACATGGAAAAAATTTTGCCAGAAATCAGAGTGTCTTGGTCGAAACTAAGCTATAGACTCCACGGCGTGGGCACATCTTTTATAATTTTGTATCCCCCTGCCTGTCAGAGAAATAATTCAAATTGATGTTTGTTGAGCACTAAGAAAATGGAAATAATTGGACTTGTCTGTACTTGTTTTAAGTAAATGTTCCTATAGATACAGGTATGTCTCATTACTTAATTTTAAAACAAGTGATTAGTCTTAAGTGTTCAGTTACAATCTATCTTTATTTTATTTTTATTTTATCACTAACAGTGGCTATTTTAAGTAAATTACTCTTTTTGTAGACTAAATAGATTTCTGTTATTGCTCATAAATATATATTTTTAAATGTTCTTACTCATAAGCAGACCCTGAACATTTATCATGATACTATAAGAAAGGAATTGGCAGTAGTGGGAACACAACATCAATAAGGGTACCTGATCTCAAACCAGGCAAAGTGGGGACCAAATGGAGGCCCAAACTTTACCTGTACAGTGTTCACTTGTATACCTAATCCTGAATGGTACCCTACATCTTTAAAATAAAATAAAATACAAAATAAAAATAAATAAAATTTGAGATATTTTCAACCAAAAAAATAAAAGTTAAAAAAAAAATTAAACCAAGCATGGTGGCTCATGCCTGGAATTTCAGCACTTTGGGAGGCTGAGGCAAAAGGATTACTTGAGTCCAGGAGTTTTCAGACCAGCCTGGGCAACACAGACCTCTCGCTACTAAAACACCAAAAAGAAAAAAAAAAAGCCAGGTACTGTAACACGTGCCTGTAGTCCCAGGAGGTCAAGGCTGCAGGGAGTCATGATCATGCCATAGCATTTCAGACTGGGTAACAGAGTGAGATCTTTACTCAAAAAAAAAAAAGAAAGTATTTCCTGATATGTTGTTTTTATAAAACTTTCCGTCCTAATTTTTGTACTTATCACTAAATGATCATTGCTGTACTTCACAATAATGAGGTCAACTGTTTTCTTCATTTTTGAGGCCATTTTTTGTTTTTCTCTCATCAGCTACTTCTTAAGTACTTATCATATATTTTCCGGAATACAGGACACATCTGTGTGCTTGTGTAGCTACTGGGTTTTTGTTGTTGAATGATAAGTGTTTTTGCCTAACACAGTAAGTATTTTATATTAAACCAAACCTTCCAGCTTGTGAGAATCTTCAGGCTTGTAACCTGTTTTTTCTATTCTTATGGGTGGTTTAAAGGATGATATACTGGGAAAAACAGGCAGTTCAATGAAATAAGAGTACTCACTAACCTGATTATTCCATCAAGTGTCACACTACTAGATGGTTGCTTAATATTTAAAAAGCATGTTTATCATGTTGTCTGTTTTCTTCCACAGAAATGTTCTGTCTGATTAAGAAATTTTGCTGAGAGAAACTAAAAACCTGTGCTCTTTCTGGCCTGCTATTATGACACCATTTATGCCTATTTTTGACCTATTCGTGCAGTTTTTTCCTAAAAACCTATATGAGCATGCTATTTAAAAATATGAGTCCCTTGGTTTCTGTGACATAATATCTTGGCTTTTTCTTATGAACTGGTTTAAAAATCACTCTGATTGAGTCCTAAAAAAACAACTATACTCCATTATTTCCTCACTAATTTAGTGGTTTTTAATTTTTTTTTTTTTTTTTTTTTTTTTTTCGTTGGAGTCTAACGCTGTTGCCCAGACTGGAGTGCAGTGGCCGCTCCCGGCCACCGCAGCCTCGACCTGCTGGGCTCCGGCGATTCCTTCCGCCTCTGCCTTCCAAGTAGCTGGAACTACAGGCGCGAGCTACCACGCCCGGCTAATTTTTTGATTTATTGTATAGATGAGGTCTTGCTTGCCCAGGCGGGTCTCGAATCCGCGGGCTCAGGCAATCCACTCACCTCAGCCTCCCAAAGACGCAGGATTACAGGCTGAGCCACCGAGCCTGGCTGGTTTTTAAATTTTAATTATATATTTTTAATTATGCAAAAAATTTGCATGTATTTATGGAGTACATGTGATATTTTGTATATGCATAGACTGTGTCATGATCAAGTTTTAGGGTATTTGGGGTGTTCATCACCTTGAGTATTTATTATTTTTATGTGTTGGGAACATTTCAAGTCCTCTCTTCTAGGTATTTTGAAATATACAATGTTGTTGTTAACCATAGTCAGTGTATTCTGCTATCAAACATTAGAACTCATTCCCTCTGTGTATCTGTATCCACTAACCAACCTCTCTTTATCCCCCTCCCACCTCGATC
>CAUYQG010002086.1:0-40277 GCA_963574415.1 Tarsius wallacei
AAAAATCTAGAAAACAGTAATAAATGTATTATATGTTAGTAAAATTAGAAGAGAAATTAGCATGGATATTGTTTGCAGTTCTGAAGGTCTACTGAAATTTGGAGAACATGAATGTATGCATGGGAATGGATAGGGCATAGAGCAGCTGGGTGAATTTGTAAATAAAGCTAATGGAAGGACAATTTAGCAAGAGTGGAGTCAGGGATATACCAAAGAATCCTAAGTAGAAGGATAATTAAACTGAAGGAAAGACTAGGTATGAAGAGTTATAGATTTTTTTTTAAGTTGCAGTTTACTATATCCAAAATAGTGTTTTGTGGATCACTAGGCTTCTATTTTTTTAATTGCTCATAAAAATTTGGCTAAATTGTTGCAAAATCTTGGTTATTCAGAATAAATGTTAGTGTTCTAAATTCTTTCAGTAAAGAAATGTTTCAACTTTTATTAACCCTCTTCTTCTAAATGTATTTGACTTCACTCTATTTGATCTTCCTCTGAGTAGCTTCTATTAACATGCTAAAATGCTAGCATTCTACGTAATAACATAATTTTGCACTAATAACATAAAAGAAGAACAGAAAGAAGAATACTAGTTTTAGCGGACAGACATTAGAGAATGAGTATTTGAATTTTAATTTTTAGAATGAGCTGATGCATATACACAAGGCACAGATCAGATAGTGTATGTATATGATTAGGCAGCATATATAGACTACAACTTAAGGTTACTTGAGTTGAAAAGTTCAAGAAAATAATGGGGTAGATTGTTGGATATTTCATTCATATGGCTACAGAAGTCACCTATAGACATGCCAGAATTCAATGTGAGAATGTTTGACTGCCCAAGTAGTGGTCGGATGTTGGAATTAATTTTGATGTTGGTAGATGAGAAGACTGCATAGGAATAGAAGATGCATAACTGGTTGTTAGGCGTTTATTTGTAAGACTCAAAAAAAGTTAGCACAGTCAACAATTCAGTAGCAAAGGTGAAAAAAATTTCTCCTATCTTTTGTAAGCTGTGTGCTGAGGATGATGGGAGTATGAGTTATTGCTTTTGAGAGGTAAGCAGGGGAAAAGGTAACACCAAAAGGTCCAAGTTTTTTGTTGTTGTTGTTGATGTTTGTTTTTTGAGTAGAAAATCCTGTCATGGGTTAAACTGTGCCCCCATTCACCCCCCAAAATGCATAAGCTGAAGTTCTACCCCCAGCACTTCAAGATGTGACCCTATTTGAAGGTAAGGTTTTACAGGGGTAATCAAGTTAAAAAGATGTGATTAGTGTACCTCTAATCCAATATGATTAATTTCCACATAAAAAGGGGAAATTTTTAGACAAAGACACACAAGTGGGAATATGATATGACAAGACATAGGGAAAAGACAAGGAGAAAGACCTGAAAGAGAGCCTGCCTTCACAGTCCTCAAAAGGAGACTACACTGTCAACACATTAATTTGAGACATCTGGCCTCCATAGCCATGAGACAATAAATTTGTGTATGCCTCTCAGTTTGTGGTAGTTTGTAACACCAGCCTTAGTAAACTAATTCAGACGCATTCAGTCCAAAGGTTGAAGTTGTACGGAAAGTGACTAATATAATGGAACAGATGTTTCTAAGAACATAGTAATAATAATAAGGTGTAGAAGAAAGAATATATTGAGAGCTGATTTTTCTCTCCGCTAGGAAGTTGACACATCATGACTTAAAGAACCAAGTGGGTTTGTCATTGTTGCTTCATTATTATTAAAATTAAGGAATTTACCTCAGAGTGTTTTTTTCCTTTCATCAATGTGCTCTCAAATGTCACAACATCATAGAGGACACAGATAACCTAAATGCTCTAATCTAATCTGCATTCACATTTTTGTATCCCTTGATAGAACAAAGCTTTGGCAAGGTAGGTCACATTTCATTTTGCTTTTCAGAAGAAGGGTGGGAAATGCCTGTGTTTTGTAGGAGCCATTCTGTTCACATCTTTTACCCATAGTGAATTTACTTGCTGACTGTCTAAGGCACTTACTATGTAAAGATCCATGTTTGGTGGGAATAAGTTTTTCATTGCACATGACACCTTGAATGGTAATGCAGGAGCCTCTCCTATTCTGATGTGCACAGAACTCGAAATTTTAGTGAATCAGTCCACTGGGGGTTGGAATTTTTTCTATATACACTAAAATATTTCTGTTCCTAGAAGACAGCGGGAGGAAGAACTGCTGTTTGAATCAGAGTCAGGTGTTGTATGAATTTTTTAAATATATATAAAAATGAATACTGTGCAGACCGAGGTGACTTCTTTTCCATCTGTCAGCACATTCTTTACAACCATGCATAAACCTTATTATCACACTCAGTGTGTTACTGCAAAAATTATCCCGGTCCTCAGAACAGTCTCTGCAGCTTTGAGTAGAATTCAAACTTCAATGCAGTTTATGTGAAAACAAGCAACCTCATAAAGGAGTGTGGGGGAGAGGGAGCAATAGTTATTTTTCTTTTGCAGAACATTTGCTACAGTTTTTTTATCTTATGATATGTATGAGAGTAAATATTTTGCATTGAATAAAATAGTTCTCGATGACACACGTTTGGCCTTGATAAAATGTTTTCACTCTATTCACATATATTAACCTTTGATGAAAAGACCACAAGAAGTAAAAGGCATGAGATGAATATGGCATAATTTTAGAGCTTTTTTTTAACATTAATCTTTGAGTTCTGAACTGTTGTAGTTGTGTGTTTGGGGGTATATTTGGATAGAGATATTACTGCCACCCTGTTCATATTTATGGGCCTGACCTTTGTATTATAGTAGCCTGCTTTGAAGCACAGTTATTTTTAATTGCTTTATGTGTCCATGGAGACTATTCTTTGCCGCCGTCAGTTATATACAGTACCCTGGCACATATGTTTGCTCAATGAATCTTTCAATGACTGGATATTTATAATCACATCTGAATATAAGAAAAGGAAATGTTGCATTTTGGGGTGGTACGTGTGTTGTGTTTTGTTTGAAAATGTGTTTTATTGTCAACGTTGTCATATACTTAATGAAGTGACAGGAAGAATTAAAAGTGACAGATTGTTTTGGCTGCACTGGGGCCATCTGAAATATAGTTTCCTATCATGCAGCTCAATAAACCCAGCCTGTGTGAAGCCCTGAGTATATGATTCATGGTTGCAGCAGGGCTACTCACAGAGGTTTAACGAGAGATGGTCACGGGCTGGGCAGCAAGAGCCTGAAATTGCTGTCTGAAGACAATGAAAAGTGCCGTGTGCCAAAACAGCGCCTGAAAGATGCCTCCA
Source organism: Tarsius wallacei (assembly GCA_963574415.1). Classification (NCBI taxonomy): domain Eukaryota; kingdom Metazoa; phylum Chordata; class Mammalia; order Primates; family Tarsiidae; genus Tarsius; species Tarsius wallacei. The sequence continues at coordinate 3,299 of CAUYQG010002086.1, forward strand.
TCACTAGTACTATAAATGGCGTCATTCTATATATAACTGATTAGGGGGTCAATGGACTAATTGCCAAAAACATGAGTCTCAGGACAACTCATTCGGAAAAGAGGGCTGCCCTGTTGTATCTGCCCAAATAATGCATGTCTGTGAAGTTTCCTCTGTGAAACAGATCTCAAGACATTCATGACAGTAAAAATAGCTGAGGCAGTGTTTGTCAAAATGTGGTCCTAGAAGCAGCACCCTCCTCATCTCCTGGAGTCTATTAGGAATGCAACCTCTCTGTCTCATCCCAGACATCTGAATCAGAATTTCTAGAGTCAGGGAGAGGAGAAAGGCATCTATGTCCTAATGAGCTTTCCAGATAGCTGTTCTGAACCAAAGCTATATCCATTAGTGGACAATACAGGTGACTATAAGAAATGAGAAAAGAAAAGTAATTATACTTATCAGAGACTCAATTAATTACATCTAAGGTGAAACTGCAGTTAATGAGAACCAACTAAGTGGATTCTTGAAGACAATCTGAGTTCTTACTTCACCATGTATTAGCTTGGACCTTCAGCAAGTCACTTAACCTGTCGAAGATTCAGCCCACTTATTGTTAAAATAAGGACGATAATAGTATTTGCCCTGTAGAATATATGATACATAAATAAAATGGTATATTTGATTATACTTTGTAAAATGTAGACAAATGTTGTACTTAATATTAAATCATGCTTATTGTTCACTACATTTGATTACAGAGACAAGTTTACAGAAAGATTGGGGTAATATCAACTGTTTTATGTTTATTAAATTCTCAATATGCGCCAGGCACTGAGTTAAGCATAGTTCATACATTATCCCATTTAACCCATTTAATTCTCAAAGCAACAATATTAAGTAGGTTGTAAAATTGCACTCCTGCAATTTTTTGCAAGAGTAGAGCGGATGAAAAAAGCCAAGCAATATATTGAAGGATACACAGCTTGTAAGTCACATCCCTGTGATTCACACTCAGAGATGTCTGACTTGATATGCCTTCTTAACCTCAGCACAATTCCTTCTCTAGAAGAAAACAATATTTGCAGTATTCCCCAGAACCATAACTTTATCTGTCTCTTGATCTATAGTACCATGATTGCTGAGCAATAATGATTAGAATTATGCCTATAAGCTACAGTAGGATGCCCTGACATTTAAAAATAATAATAATTGCTATGTCTTAAATGTGTGAGTCCTCCCAAAATCTATATGTTAGAACCTAAAACCCAATGTAATTTCATTAAAAGGTGAGACCTTTAGGAGGTCATTAAGTTGTGAGGGCTCTTAGCAACCTTAAAGAAGAGCTTGAAGGAACTAACAAGTCCGTTTTTGCACATCCAACACTTCTGCCGTGTGAAGACGCTGTATCCATCCCCTCTGGAGGACATAGCATTCAAGGTGGCATCTTGGAAGCAGAGACTGGGACCTCCCCAGATATTTAACCCACTGATTACTTGGTCTTGAACTTTCCAACCTCCAGCAAAGTGACAAATACATTCCTGTCCTTTATAAATCTTCCGGCTTCAGTTATTTTGTTATAGCAGCACTAGTAGAATAAGACAATAATAAAGTTCCAAAATGTGGGAAAAAGTAGAAAAAATGATTTAAAGTATTGAAAAAATTTCTGGGCACAGTGGCTCATGCCTGTAATCCTGACACTTTGGGGGTCTAATTGGGAAGATTTATTGAGCCTAGGAGTTTGCAACCAACCTAGGCAACATAGTATGACCTCATCTCTACAAAAATCAGGTGGGTTGATGCACACCTGTAGTCCCAGCTTCTCAGAAGGTTGAGGCAGAAGGATTGCCTGAGCCCAAGAGGTTGAGGCTGAGGTAAGTTGTGATCATGCCACTGCACTCCAGCCTGGGCGACAGAGTGAGACCTCAACTAAAAAAAAAAAAAATGTATAGGAATGATAGATGCCAAGAGGAGTTATCTTATGGCCTCACAATTAAATCTGTGTCTCATTCTAAAATATCCATCCTAGCTTATGCAGGTTTTCACTGTCATGCATGCATAACTTTATATAACACATCTTACTGCTAGAGCATCCCAGGAACCCTTATGCAATTCCTGATGTTCCTATCTTGACTAATAAAACATATAGGCATAAAATAAAAACTCAGGAAATACCTAACCAGACACATTTCAGGTGGCAAGAGCTTAACTATTTGTATGCCAGCTACTCAGACGTTGACAATGTCAATTGTTCTTTGTTTGGTTTGATGTCTCCCTGCCAGTAGAAACAAGGGTTTCGTATATTTTAAATGATTCCGCACTGCTGGGTCAACATAGCTTATAAATTCCAGGGCTAACGCTACCTCCCTCTCTTCCTTTTCCTCTGTGTGTGCGTATTGAGGACAGAAGGGGAGGGGGTGAATCTCTCTCTTTTCTTAAGAAGTCTGCCCAGGCATTGCTACTAAGTGGTTTCTTTGTAGACAAGATACAAATAAAATAAAATAAAATAAAGGCAAAGAGACAGGAGAGAAACAGAACAGCAGAAAGGCACAATAACAACTACTATCCTGGCAAGAGAGTCATTGTGCCACACAATGATCTGACCATTTCAATGCACAGGGCAGAATAGAGCACACCAAACATTTCTTCACTCACATCCTGAAAGGTGAATGGGTTGTCCTAGTTTCAGTCGTTTTCTTTTATTCTTCCACTCAAAGAGAGTTAATGAAACAAAAGCCAAGGCTATACAACCGCTGCTCTTTTAGCAGGCGGTTGCGGAAGTGGCATTTCCATCCTTATTCCTATTCTCAGATTGTCCTGAGTCTGAGGAAGCATTCCGCCTGGTAAGACAAACTCTCAGGGCTGTCAGGTTCTTCTCCAACATGTTCTCAGCCTTTCTTATAAGGTACAGATGAAAGCCACACAGTCAGCTGGGCAATAATGATGGAACATTAATGTAATGAAAGGCAAGAGTTACCCAAAAACATAACAAATACACCTTTCCTTTTAAAAACTGATAATATAACATTTCCATGCTTATTTTCTTTCTCTCGACTACTTGATAGGTCAGAAGCAATATGAGTCATTACTGAGCAACCTAATTGATAAATGAGAGGCAACTTTATGGTGGAATGGACATTTAAAGCCCTGTGAACTAGGGAAATGTATTTAACCTTTCTGAGCGTCAATATCTTAATATGTGATCAGAATCATAAAGCCTAATTAACAAGGAAGTTTATAAAGTTTAAGCAAGATTAAAAGCTAAACTATTTCCTCCTTTATTAATTTGACCAACAAGCATTTAAGTGTTTACTATGGTCCAATTCTATATATATGGCATTTATATATTAAAATGAAAAACCTCAAAAACTCTGTAGTCCAAAACTAAAAAAAAAAATATTCTAGAATACAAGGTCTCCATGACTTGGTTTGAAATAATTATTATATCTTTATTTTTACTTGTTGCTATATAAAATTTAAAATTAAAAAGAAATATTATGAATGTAGGCAACAAACCCCCATAGCACTTTATCACAAGTAGAAATTAGAAATATCAAATCAGTGTGGCTAAAAATATCTTAAAATATTGTTTGTACCCACTACTACTTTCAAATCATGTTAGCAGACTTGCTGCTGTACGTTCTGACAATTCTTTAATAAATAAACGCATTTTTAATTGTATGTATTTAATTTATGTGTTTAAGAATGAATCCACGTGTTTCATATAATTGCCCAAAGGGTTTTATGGTATGAAAGGTTTAAGAATCTTTGCTGCAGAAGAAGAAGTATCTAAGTAGATCAACCATTCCAACACATTATAATTAATGTTATCACAACAGTATAGTTAATGACTTGTTAGAGATATTATGGGATCCCAGCCTGGGTCAGTGTGTGCGCGCACATGTGTGTGTGTGTGTGTGTGTGTGTGTGTGTGTGTGTGTGTGTGTGTGTGTATGTGTGTAGCCCTGGGTGGTTGATCTGGGAAGATTTCAGAGGTAAATAATATATTAACTAAGACATAAAAAAGAGATTAGGGTTAACAAGCCCAAAAACAGAGATTTAGGTGAAGGGCGAGTATAGGAAAGAAGGGTGAGTATAAGATATAAGGGTTGGTCATTGCACATTTTATGCAAAGACAGGGGGCTGGATATGCCTAAGATCTGCATGACCAGAGCCCAGGATGTACATGGGAGAATATAGGAGATAATGCCAGGAAAGGAAATAAGTAACAGATCAGAAAAGGTTTGTGAAAGAGCTTGATCATTATCCTAGATGTGGTGTAGAGCCACTACAATATTTTTAGCAGAATGATGCTAACCTCAGATTCATGTTTTAGAAGGAATGCTCTGGCTGTGATATGGAGGATCAGGGTGCAGCAACTGCAGGTGGTGGGAGTCAGTAAGGGGAGAAAGGAGATAAGTTAGGATCCCATGATAGTAATCCATGCAAGAAACAAGGAGGGCCTGAATTAAGCAGAGACAGGCTGTGAAATTACTTTGCAAAGTGTTAAATGCTACTGTGGCATTAAGAGAAGAAAGGAGGGAACAAAGAAGGAAAGAAATGAGAAAGGAAAGGACAAAGAGAAGGAGGGAGGAAAGGAGAAACAGAATGAAGAAGAGTAACAAAGAAGAGGCAGTCAGAGGAAAATCGTAGCCTTCATCTAAATAGAAATTAGAAGACAAAACGTTTCATTAAATATGATCACAAATATTAGTCTACCCTGGAGATGTGATAGGATTACTAGTACCCCTGGTCTCAGCCAATCCACCAGATGGCTACTGATTGGTTCAAATGAAAACAAATCAGAACCCTTCTTCAATGGTTCAACTGTTACACTAATAGCCACAGCCATCGTGAGCTCAGCAAAAGAAAGCTGTTACCAAATACACGACCTACAAAAGGCAACAGGAAGGGCAGCACAATTTCTTTTTTGACAATCAGCAGTAGCTACGTTTATTTACAAATTCTCAGAGACTGACTACACACACACACACACACACACACACACACACACACACACCCCTGGAGTTTTATATTTAACAAACATAATAAAAGCTGTATTTCATAGTGGATTCAGCATGAGACAGTTACAGGAAAACATCTAAGAGAATAATTTGAACCAGAAGAAGTAAATCAATATATACTCATTCAAATATGCAAAATGTGGATTAAAAAATAATGCTAAAAGCAATCATGCAAAGTAATATCTGAGAATGGCTTCAAGAGAGTCAAACTGTTTTTACTGAGCTCAATTGTCAGGTTCTTTTAGTTCTTTTTTTTTTTTACTTTTCTTTCCTTTTTTTTAGTATCACTTATTGGTGAGAAGAAGGAACTACCTACTAGACATTATTAAACCTATTTCTGAAAACTTTGACCTTATTAAAACTCCTTCTTTTATATGACTATTCCAAACAAATGCTATTCTGCTTTCATCATGATGAATTCCTGAATAATTGAAGAATTCTCCAGAAGAAAGCAAATCTGAATTTAGAAAATATCCAAAGTAAAAAATGCCTAGCAGGAGTCCCCATTCAAAAGATGTGGTTATGCAAATAAGTGAAGCTTTGTGTAATTCCAGAAGAGATCTTAATTTAAACAACTCCCCAGAATCCAAAGCTTCTGTTCAAAGTTCACAGTTCAGCCAATCCAAATCCACTTTTCAAGGGATTATCTTTTACATAATGGAGAAGTACAAGGAAGGTAGATTATGCTAAATAAAACAGGAAAAATAAAGTATTATTTTGAAAGTTCATAAAGCAAAGTTCATGACATTGCAAAACATATAAAAATAAATTTTAAAAGATTTCAACATAGAGAGTTATTTTGGTATAAAGCTTATATGAAGGGTACTATTTCCCTAATAAGTAGATTAACATGTTTTAAACCCATGTTTTAAACAATTTTGATGATGCTTCTGAAGCTAAAGCCTGCCACATTTTTGTCCCCAAGATTTAGAATGCCAAAAAATATATGCAAGTTCAATGCATGAAACCCTTTCCATTTTGAGCAACTGGGTTTGTATGAACATCTGCCAGCCTACCACAAAGAAAAACTCTGATTTTACACCATCTTTATAGAGCCAGAAGCATTTTCCAGCACATTCCAAAAGTCCCTAATGATACTTCACCTAGCTCAGCCTCCTGAAGGCTGGTACATAATTAATGAGGTGGTGGAAGTTCTCTCGAATTAGTTTTCATCTAAATAAAGGTGCCCGATGTTTATCTGTACCCTTTGTACTCATTGTTGCCTTGAATATACCGAGCTTCCTGTTGGTACAGGGAACTATCGATTTGCTGACTAATCTTTTTATCTGATCATTATAGATTGTAACTCTCAGTCTATAACCTTTACACACACTGCTATTGTGGTTAAATAAAACACAATACAAAATAATTAACATGTTGCCGTATCGATATTTCTCTTCCAGGCAAGAGCAGAAGTAAGACTTCGATTTGACAACTGGACATTTGTATTTTTAGAGAAAAGTATAAATAGAAGATGAATATACAATCTTTAGTTCCTTAATATAAATTACTCAGGAAGAAATAGTATGTAGCCTTGGGGAAATCAACAGCTTCTTCAATTGGATTGCTTCTGTCACTGTATGGACACAGTCTTGTTTGATGTCCTCCTACCATTTGTCTTGTATGGAGTCTTTTATCTAAATCCAAAGTAATGCAGTCATCAGGGCTGCAATTCAATAATGGCTCCACGGGAGCTGTCATCCACAGTTTGCTATTCATCTTGTAAAAGGCTTTGAGTTTTCAAAGTACCAACTAAGGTTGGCATTTCAATGCCGTGGACAGATCGCTTAAAGTTCTTTTGTGTTCACAAGAAAGGAAGTGAAATGGAGAATGGAGGAAGATTAAATGGCCAACCTACTACTCTACCTGACTACCTAGAGGTAACTCCAAGCCTCCCAAGGGAGCAAAGACATTAGTTGACCTGACCCACTCTGCAATGGGCCATTGTGATGAATGGGGGACACATTGAGTAGTGTTTACTTCACACTGAGTTCCGCTGCTACAATTAAGAGGCAACAAATTTATAAAAATTGGCCAGAAAAGGGAAAGGTAAAAAAAAAATTATGAAAAAGAGAATTCCTTGGGATAGCTTTAGAATCAAAGCATTTTTTAAATAAGAACTTTTTAAAGGTGTCTAGAGATGAATGAACTGAAGCTGAAGGTGTATGTTAATAGGCTCGAGTGTCCACATGTGGTTGTGTGAACAGACTGGACTGGGACTCCTATCATTGGATCTGATTGTTGAACTCCTTTGGTAGAAGTATGGATATACCTCTATTCCATTTAGACTCTATTTCTTAGTCCTTCTGTGATAATGCTATGTATGTAGAGAATGACTAATGTAAGAAAGTATAGAATGAAAGTACTAGGACCACAAAGGGATTATGCCAAATGTAACTTTGCCAGGCTCATGAAACTCAACTATGAGTTTGATGGCCTCTAAGAGTACAGAAGAGTACATAGAGACACTTACCTATGACTGAAATCACACAGCTGTTATATTAATTCACTGTAGCTCTGGCCCTCAGCTCGCATTTTTGACTGAGGAGCTATAGCATAATAGATAGAAATTAGAGTAGTGGTGGAGATCCAGATTATAAACCCAGCTCTCACTCTGATTAGCTATATAATCATTTGGTTTCTGAGCCTTGGTTTTCCTAAGTAATGAGGGATATAGAATAAAAAATTTCAAATCTAGTTTTCTTCCCAAACACACTATGACTCTGTGACTGCAATAGGTGATGACTATATTTTCTGCACAAGTCATAGGTCTATTTATTTATTCATCCATCATCAAAGCATCAACAACTATTTATCAAGTTCCTCCTATTTGTTAAATTCTGTGGTAGTGGCTAAGAGTAGAAGAAGTTGTAAAAGCATATTTTGTCCCTTCCTTTATAATACCTTCAGTCTAGTGAGGGAACAGACATTTTATCAATAATAATACCAGTTGTGAATTTATAGCTTGAGAAAAGCCAACACTGTAACAAATGCATAGTGATACGAAAGCTTAAAAGGTGAAATTAACCTGGCTGAAGTGGTCAGGGAAACTCCTCTGAGGATGTAATAACTAAGCTGAGATCTGAAAGCAGGTGAGATACTTTTCTTTCCCTCTGGATCAGTATAGCCATCCTGAAAAGAATGAAGAATCATTGAGATTTTAAACACAATGTAGCATAATCAGATCCACTTCTGACTTCGATTTTAGAAAGACCATTCTGCCAAAAGTAAAGAGAAAGAGCTGAAGGAGAAAAAAATTCGAGGTAAAATTAATCTTCCTCATGAGACAAGTGAAATTAATTTGCAGCAAGAACATTAGGAGATAAAATAGTGCTTGAACTTGCAATATAAAGAATTGGGGCAAAACACAGGTGTGTCCTGTGTGGGATTGCTCCTTCAAGTCTAGCTCTCAGGGTCAGGCTCTAAATTTTAAAGTATAATTTCCTTCAAGTTTGTGTCCAAGTTATAGAGTTGTCTGTCAATTCAAAAGTATTTGTTTAAAGAAACATAAGTTAACTTTAAAGAAAAAAATATTTTTTATACTTTACTTACTCATGCATCATGGACCTATAGGTTGCCATTGTAGTAAATGTTAATATCTGTGGCACTAATAAATAATTCTGGTGGATTCTAAAGCTAAATCATTACTTTATAATGGTTGGGCAAAATTAGCATCTCATGAAATGTTGCCAGTCCTGCAGTATGATCCATAATCTGTTAAATGCTATTTTGTAAGTATGCTTCCCAGAAAGGTCATAGGCAAGTTGAAAATCCTGACTGATCATTTTAGAGGCTGTTCATGGTGACTGACATACTACTAAAAAGGAAGAATTTTCAAGAAAATCCAAAATATCTACTCAAAATAACTTCTAGGTGTTCTGTCACACTCACAATTAAAGCAGAGACGGTAACTTATTTTGACTTGAAATCTCTTTTCTAATTTTATTATTCACGATTTTTTTCACCAATATACTCATTTTTTTTTCCAATTTGGCCTTCTCGGCTTTCAAAACCAAGCTCTATGTGATTCTATAGCCACCCTTTATATCAACTCATGCCTGCATGCTTCTATAATCTCTTATTCAACTCCAAGCAGCCTTCAAGGTCAAGTTTAAATTTTCTCTCCTCAAGGGAGATGTTCCATTGTGTTCTCAGTCTGTTGAAATCTCTCCTCCAAATTTCCACAGGTTTTATTATATATAATAACATTTATCTTTAAATATTATAATACTGAATTATTTGTCTTAATATACAGAGTGCCAAAAAGTATACACATTTTAAGAAAGAAAAAACTGTAATAAAATTATAATTCTCAATATATATTAATAACAAAAAGTGAATACGTCATGTTTGACTTCTTTGATTACAAGAGGTGCTCAAAGTGGTTACCATCAGCATTTAGCAACTTCTATGTGTAGCAAACTACTGCTTGAGCAATATTGACCAGTGGCCACTGGTATTGCTGCTCATGTCATTTCAATTTCTTCCTGAAGTACCACCAATGTAGCTGGTTTTCTATGGTACACAACACCTTTTAAGGTCACCCATAGGTAGAAGTCAAAGGGGTTAAGTCAAATACCACTTCAGAGTGGTCTTGCACTCCTCAAATGATAATTGTACGTCCGCCATTCTCTTTGTCCTGCCTGTCGCACGGTGATGCTAACATTCATTTGATGAATACCATCTTTTGAGCCAACATCAAACTACACATTGCTACCATAATTCAATTCAACTTTAAAAAGTAATACACAGACAACATCTCTTAAAGTGTGTATACATTTTCAGCACCTCTGTTTGTATTATATATTACAGTATTTGGAATAAATATGTTTGTGTGTGTGTGTGTGTGTGTGTGTGTGTGTGTGTGTGTTTCCAAGTAGACTGAAAGATCCTTTAAGATACTAGAGCAGACTCACTTGCTTTTCATGTCTTCAATTTTATAACATCTGAAAGAGAATCATTTGAAAGAATAGACAATAAAAATTTGACAATATTATGTAGATCATAGACAATAAATGGTTAAAATAGTATCAATTAAAGAATGCTTCAAAATCTTCCAAGAAGATCAAACAAAATATGTTCAATATAAAGAGCAAAGTTATAATGATATGGTCGAAAACTTGGTTGATTTTAGTTATTTTTTCTAAACAGTGCCAAAACCTCTGTATGCTTTCCAGTGCAAAGATTCCTAAAATCAAGAATTAATATAGTGATCAGCGAAATAAAAATGGAGTAGGAATTATAAAATCTGGCCAAAAACCCTGTACTGATACTCAGGGCATTCGTGTAGCAAATGCAGCCTTTGCTAAAATTAATGTTTTGGACCATTATTAGAGGACTTCATGGAATTAACTAGCTATTAATAAAACTTAATAGGCAGTCACAGCCTTCTCAGAATCCATCAAATTATAGTTTCTATGATTTTCCTCGAAAGCATCAAGACAAGGAAGAACACAAAACCTTAAATTCATTGAAGATTTGGAAAATTATTGTGGTGCTTGAATAGTACATGAAGACTACATCAACCGAGCTATATGGGTCTTACCTTGGACCATAAGACCTTTCATGATGTGGTCCCTGCCATAATTTTCAATCTTATCTTGCAAATTCAACCTGGCTCCAGCATCACCGGGTTTTTTCCTGGATATCAGGCCTGCAGAATTGATTTACATTCTAGCTGTTTACTGTGCTTAGAATGTTCTTTGCATAGCTCTTTGCATGACTGACTCCTTCTTGTTATTTATAATTTAACTGAAACATCTCCTGCTCAGACTGGCCTTCTCTGACCACCCAATCTGAAGCAAGATTTTTTTCAGTTCATCTAAATTTCTATCATCAAGACTTGTTTTCTTCATAGTTTAGTGTATCAAATATGCATATATGTATACACACACACACACACACATATATATATATATATATATATATATATATACACACACAAATGTGTGTGTGCCCATATATGGTCCAGTTGAATCACTCATGCTTTATTTTTTCTGGGGTATAAAGTCTCATGTCTACCTCAAACACTGATACTTTGTACATTCCACCAAGAAATCTGTGGTTAATCAAACTCAGGTGTTCCAGACTTCCCAGTTGTATTACATCCTCTTCAAAATGCACATGTCTTACCATAAGCTCACAGTGGTTTATTGACAAGAGATGAAGGGTAAAATAATCTTACTTCTCACACGTGAGAGTTGCATAGGACTTATAACACAGAGTTTTCCAAAGATATCTAGCTCTCAGTTTCTTTTTCTTTTTCCTATTTTTTTTTTTTTTTGAGTTAGAGTCTCACTCTGTCACCCAGGCTGGAGTACAGTGGCACACTCACGGCTACCCCAGCATCGACCAGCTGGGCTCCAGCGATTCTTTCACCTCAGCCTTCCAAGTAGCCGAAACTACAGGCACGCATTACCGTGCCTGACTAAGTTTTTATTTTATTGTAGACATGAAGTCTCGCCAAGTTTCCCAGGTTGGTCTCGAACCCTCAGGCTCAGGCTATCCACTTGCCTCAGCCTCCCAAAGTGCTGGGATTACAAGCTGAGCCACTGAGTCCCGCTGCTCTCAGTTTCTTATTCCTCTGATTCTTTTATACAATCCAGGTGAGTCAGGGATTTAAGAATTCACTCACTTTGTTAATTTCATATGCACCACTGTAGATCTTAATTATAATCTCTATTTCAACAATTTAGCACCCTTAAATCTTTTTAACTAATATATTTTATTCCTCAGAAAAAAAAAACTTCTCCAGATCTCACTTTTGTTTTTGTATATGGAAGTTCCAAGCAAGAGGAGAAATGAGAAATGCTTGAGAAAGACAATGATGTATAGAAGAGACATAGAAAGGAAAAGAAAGAAAAGAAAGCAAAGGATGACAACAAAAACAAACCTCAAACTTATCAGCTCCAAATGAAATATGGGTCCACTGGCAATTTTAGAAGAGAAAGTACACATCAACTCAATGAATTAGGTAATCAGTTCTCAAATATTTTAATCTTGGCATCCCTTTAAATCCTTGAAGGTTAACAAACCCCCCAAAATGTTATGCTTATGTGAATCATATCAATCAATATTTACTATATTAGAAATTAAAATTGATAAACTTTAGAATACAAGAATATATGAGAGTGCATTCAATTCACCATCAAAGCAATGACATCATCATATTTCATGTAAATTCTGGAAAACGCCACAATCCAATCATGAGAAAATAAGAGTAAAAAAATAATACTTTGTATTATTATAAAAATAGTTTTGACCCCATAATCCTCTTGAAAGGGTCTCAGGGACCTAGAGGAACCCCAGACTACATTTTAAGAACAAACTAAACTAGGTGGTCAGTAACTAGTTTTATTTGATTTTATGGGTAGGCTTATAAAAATGTAAATTTGAACTGCAACTACTCATGACAAACTTTTATCTCAGGCAACTGCTTATGAGTGCAAACTTTTCTGGAACGCTTGGCTTATAAGCTAAAGTAAAGAGTCAAACTGATGAAGATGCAACAAAAACAACCTTTCTGGCTTTAAATAATTTGATCTACATATATGCTAATCAATTTGGCTTTCTTTATCTAAAAGAAAATATGATAGTTTTGTCTGTTTATATTAATATATAGTATGTGTTTATTGACCATAAAATACAATATTTTTTCTCTGTTTTTAGTAAGATCTGAATAGATCTGCAACATAAAATAAACTTTAAATTTTGACTATGTCTAAAAACATTAGGCAAGATCACCTCAAAGATAATAGTGTAATAATTCTGTCTCACCCAAGGCTCCAAATTTTCATAAGTTTCTTTCAAAAAGGCAACCTGGCATAACTTATGAAACACACTAAAGCAGTAGTCCCCAACCTTTTCAGCGTCAGGGACCGGTTTTGTGGAAGCCAATTTTTCCATGTATGTGGGCGGGGGGAGAGGGGGGGAATTATCAGGCATTAGATTCTCATAAGGGTCGCGCAACCTAGATCCCTCGCATGCAAAGTTCTCGGTAATGCTCCTGTGAGAATCTAATGCCTGCTGATCTGACAGGAAGTAGAACTCCTCTCCACCGTGCACCTCCTGCAGTATGGCCTGGTTCCTAACAGGCCATGGACTGGTATCTGTCTGCAGTCCCGGGGTTGGGGACCCCTGACCCAGAGGACATTCCAAGCGTTAAAAGCTCTGACCTAGACAATTTGTTAAAATAGCATTTAAAAATTATATTACAGCCGGGCTCGGTGGCTCAGCCTGTAATCCCGCGCCTTTGGGAGCCTGAGGTGAGTGGATTGCCTGAGTCCGCGGGTTCGAGACCCACCTGGGCAAGCAAGACCTCATCTCTACAATAAATCAAAAAATTAGCCAGGCGTGGTAGCGCGCGCCTGTAGTTCCAGCTACGTGGAAGGCTGAGGAGGAAGGATCGCCGGAGCCCAGCAGGTCAAGGCTGTGGTGGCCGGGAGCGGCCTCTGCACTCCAGTCTGGGCGACAGAGTGAGACTCCAACTCAAAAATAAATAAATAAATAAAAATAAAAAATAAAAAATAAAAATTATATTCCAGGAATTATTACTTTGTATTTTGTAGTTAAATTATCACCTATATAATAACTCTTTAAATAAGAATACTTCCTCCAAAGGAGGGTTGTAGGGAAAAAATAGTGACTTTCTCATATTTAAATATAAAAACGTGTAAACTGTTTTCTAATTTTTTCAGTATAAAATGATCAGATTCAGGAAAGCACCAATTAAGGGGCAAGCATTGTTTTTCCATTGAATAACTTTTAACTTTATATTTTTGGTTTCTTGAAAGGTTTCAGTGTAATTTACTTAAGAGTCAACACATATGGAAGTTTCTAACAGTTTTTCTAATTTCAGAAGTAATATATGTTCTTTATGAAAAACTTTTAAAATAGCAAGATGCATAAAGAAGTAAATTATTAAAAATCCTCAATCCTACCTTTTGGAGACAAACGATTAAAATTATGTTTTATTTAAAATACTGCATTACAGCCAGGCTCGGTGGCTCAGCCTGTAATCCCGCACCTTTGGGAGGCTGAGATTAGTGGATTGCCTGAGCCCGCGGGTTGGAGACCTGCCTGGGCAACTTGGCGAGACCTCATCTCTACAATAAATAAAAAAATCAGCCGGGCACGGTAGCACGTGCCTGTAATTGTGGCTACTCGGAAGGCTGAGGCGGAAGGATCGCCGGAGCCCAGCAGGTCGAGGCTGCAGTGGCCGGGAGCGGTCACTGCACTCCAGTCTGGGCGACGGAGTGAGACTCCAACTCAAAAAAAAAAAAAAAATACTGCATTACTTTGCAATGTTAATATTTTCAAAAATTTTTATTTTTGACTCTATCTAGTTTTTTGTTTAATTTGGTCATTCTGTCTTTAGTTTTAATTATTCCATGAGTCCTGTTTTTTATTTTTCCAAATATACTGAATATCTTTTGAGCATTCCCTATTCTTTTGTTATGTTTTGGTTGCTTTTTAAGATCTCATTTTAAGCTATTTGATTTTCTATCTATCCAATAATTTAATTAGCTAAAGTTTTGAGTATTTAATCTTGCTTTTTAGTACATGCTGACTCTCATTCCTAGCTGATTGTTTCTTTGTGAATTTTACTATTTTTGATTAAAAATTTGTCTTCACAGAGATTATTCATGGACTTCTGTTCGGCCTGAGTTTAGGGTCACTTTCCAGAGCTGTTTCATGATTACAAATATATTGCTATTGTGAAACAACTCTTTATATATAATGCTCAAGTCACTCCTAAAGCAATAATTAATTGGATACCAAGGTACTTTTCTAATTACTGGTGATACAGCAGTGAACACAGTAGATAATACACCTGCCTTCATGGAACTTATATTCAATGTTGGGAAGGCAAAGACAATAAACAAGCAAAATACAATAAATCACCATCTATTATAAATGCTACTAAAGAAGAAAACAAAGGAAGAAAGGCGGGCATAAAATTCTAGATTTGAGATTGACATGTTAGAAATAATACTCTGGGCTTGGAGAATGTTTAACCTCCTGAGTGGTACACATTTAAAGTCATACTTGTTTAAAGGCAAGTTTACAGATGAACATTTTCAGGGAGACATTTTCCCATCCTGAGACCAGGATAACTCATGTTTTCATGCCATTTCCCTTTGCCAGTGGTTGATTTTAAAAAATAGATTGCTCTTCAAGGATCTCATCTTTAATTGGAGGGGAAGAAGGTCTCAGTTCTAACTTCATGAATTAAAATTGCTGGCTGTAGGTCTCCACTCCTGTCCTGGAAAATCCACTGGACGAAAAGTGTTTTAGTTACCCATACTAGCTGACCCTTCACACGCACAAACCCCAACCTAGCCCATGATGACTATTTAAGTTTTGGGTTTGCTCTGAGTTTTTGACTCTGTAGACTCAACATATTTATTCTGCCAGAATTAGGCTGAAGATAAAAGAAAGATGACTCAAGAACACTTTTTTGAAGAAAATAATTGTACTCCCTTGCCTATTGAAAAGAGGTTGAGAAGAATAAAGTTTGCACATTAAGTTAGCGATCTGGGTTATCATGGTTTTCAGGGGCCAAAATTCTTCTCAGGTAGAAGAAATCCTAAGAGATGATAAATGGAAAGGTAAGTGGGAAGTGGCTCAAATCTGTCTGGGACAGAGAGGAGGCAAATTCTCACAATACTCCACACCACCCATAGACAGCTGCAGTGAAGTAGAAATAATAGAGGGGCTTGTAGAGGCAACAGGAGTATCTGAGATGTAGTGCTGCACCAAGTCTTTCATGGTTCCTAGGGAGTAAAGGATATCCTAAAAGCTCCTGCATGTCCAGAGTGGCAAAGAAGGCGGTTAAAATTGAGAGCCAGTGGAACTCACATGGGGTTTCTATGATGATGTTTTGGATGAAGGACTCAATACCAGTGCCAGAATAACAATGAAATTAGCAAAGTGAAGCATCTCAGAGAACCAACAGTATCAGTCAGAGCCAGAGCCCAGCCAACAAGGGCAGACAGTGAGCTCCTCACTGATCTTTACTACTGCAAGAAGAGATGGCCAAGCTCACCACTAGAAGACCTAACCAAGAGGCAACTGTGACTACAATCACCCTCATTTTCCCCTGGTTAACAGGTTAAGCAGAGTACAGGGAAGAAGAGGGAGGAGAAGAGAATCTTGAATTAGAGAGGTCACTTAAGGTGGAAGCTCTCAAATTCACAAGGTTGACAAGACTTAGTTTTTAGACATTAGGAGAAATAGGGGTTTGAGAGCTAATTTTATTTTGGTCAAAGCAAAATAAAGATGTCTTTTCACTTGCATTTACAGAATATTGTGACAAGGAATTTTATACTTTCTACATGCAATTCTTGCTCAGGACTGACACATGCATGGTACAACACTATTATGGATGGCTTGAATGCAAGGTAACCAAGTCCAAGCTTTCATTTTCATGATAGCATTTATAACTTTCAAATATACTACATTATTTTTGCATAAATTTTTAATCATCTATCACTTCCTTCTTCACCTCACCCCAAGGCTAAACTCCCTGAAAGCAAGGGATTTTATTTGATTTGCTTATTATTGCATTCCAGTTTCTGGAACATATTAAATGCTCAATAAATATTTGTTGAATGAATGAATAATTTGACAAATGAATTAATTAATCAAACTCTTTGGGAAGCTCTTTAAAGTGCAAATATATGCCCTAAGCCCTAGAGTGGTTCTTGAGCAGTCCCTGAGTTGGGGATTATTAACAAAATTCTTAGATAATTCTAATGCACTTTGAAGTTCAAGATTTATTGTGTAACTGGGTTGTTGGATAGGGTAGGCATAGAAAACCAGGTAAAGAGAGAGGCATTTTATGGAAGTGTAGCTGGGAGGGGAGACAACGTATACTTGTCAATAAATCTGTCCAAGAGACAAATTCATAGCCTGCCTTTGTTTTAATTTCTGTCTTAAAGAAAGATTTGTGATTTTTTACATTTACATAGATCAGAGGAAATGGTGTATTCAGTATGACAAATTTCAAAGGTGATTGCCTACATTTTGACAGTGCTTTCATGTTTCTAATGTTTTGTTATTTTCCTTTTCCCTGGGATGTCATCATATCTTCAATGAGAGGCCTCACATGTTTTACACAGAAATTTCAATTCCCATCCCACTCAAAAAGTAATTAATATTTTATAGAAAACCTAATATTTCATAGCAGTTATCACAACTTGCAATTATTTTTAGGCCTGTTTACTATTTTCAAATTTTATTGTGATAAGAGCGCTTAACATGAGATCTATTCTCTCAAAAAGTTTTTAAGTGTACAATACATTATTGTTGACAATGTTGTACAGCAAGTCTCTAGGGATGATTCAACTTGTTTGAAACTTTATGTCTGTTGATTCACATCTGCCTCTAGACCCTGGCACCACCATTCCATTTTCTGATTCTATGAATCTGAATATTTTTAGATATCTCATGTAAGTGGAATCATGCAATATCTATCTTTCTCATACTAGATTGTTTTCACTTAGTGTAATATCATCAAGGTTCATTCACATTGTTACATATGACAAAATTTCTTTTTTTGTGTGGCTGAATACTGTTATATTGTATGGATATACCACATTTTCTTTATTCATTCATCTGTCAAAGGACATGTAACCTGTCTCTACATCTTAGCTATTGTGAATAGTGCTGCAATGAACATAGAAATGCTAGTATATCTTTGAGATCCTGATTGCAATTATTCTTCCTGATTTGCAGTTGTATGTAAGTCAATGCTCCTAACCCCCACATTTTTCAAGGCTCAATGTATATATTTTTTATCTTTGTAAAAAATATTGCAAATACATTATAGGAGTGCATGTCTGCTGTAGTATTACATATAGGAGTGCATTATATGTATATTAATATGAGGGAAGAACCCAAAAGAATGTAAGTTATTTGTAAAAAAAATTGTGTATTTATTCTTACATGTTTAAACTTCAGTCACCTGCAAAATACTCTCTGTTTAATGCAATACACCTACTGAGAAGTTTTTTCCACTGTTCAAAACAGTTTTTTAACTCATCAATTATGACGGATTTTAGTGCTTCTGCCATTTTTTGTTTCACCTCTTTCACATCAACAAAATGTTTCCATTTAAGGACTTTTTATATCTGGGGAAACAAAAATAAAGTCACTCAGGGTGAGATCAGGTGAATAGGCAGGGTAGAGCATGGGGGTCATGCCGTTTTGGGTCAAAAACTGCTGAATACTCAGTGCAGTGTGTGTAAGTGTGCTCGTAAATCACTCGTCATGAAATGGACAAATATGTTAAAAGAATCTCCAAAAAAAATAAATAAATCACTGAAGCCAAATGCAGCATCTCACAACAAAGTTAGCTGGTACACTGATGCCAATGAGTTTCTAGAACACTTACCTAGCAGGGGAAGCCTATTACATAAGGGGCCCACCTTCCAAAAGATACTTTTTTTTTTTTTAGCCTCCATAAGTAACCCAAAATCATTGCCTTTAGAAAAGAATTCTTCTCGTGATTCTTTCAAATAGCATTCAATTTCAGATATTTTTCTTCCCAAATTACAAATTAAAGCCAGATTTTATTATTTCTTGACTATCACCATAATTTGTTTTGGTAGATATTACTAGTATGCACCAACAATTCTTCTCCCATTCTGATTCTCAGCCACAGTGCAATTGGGTGAAGTCATGAGAGTAGGTCTGGTTAGTTGCTGTGGTCAGTTATGACATGACACTACTGGTGTCAGAAGGACAAAAGAGCTGGTCAATACTTCTCCAGCTGTCTCTCCCTTTATCATGTTGATTGAGTGGACTGTATTCCACATGATGTAGGTGTTGGATAATGGATTCTTCCTCAGCCTGGATGGCTGCCCTAGTAAATGGAGGATGGTTGCCCTTCAGCTCAGGATCCATGAGATATGTGAAGACATATTTACTTCTCATAATACTATGTAACATCCTCGGGAGAATTGAAACAAAAAAAAAATTGAACTGTGAGCCATTCCCTAAAAATTGCCAGATTTGTAGTGGACTTTGCCTGAATGAGAAGCAAATTCTGGTGAGTTAAGCCACTGAGATTTTGTATTTTATTTCGACGACTAAATAAACATGGCTCTCTTAATATTATTGCTTTAGGAAAATTCTACCCTGAATAGCCATTTCAAATTGTCTCAGCATGAGGAATCCCAAACCAACTTATTTCGTATGCAGGTAATTTAATTCTTCATACTATGCATTGAAATAGATAAAACATATCAATTTTCTCTATTCTCAGAAACCAATAGACTACATCTACAGTCCCCTATATTCTTATTGCACTTATTTGTATTATTCTTATTTGTGATATTTATAACAAATAAGTAACATAAGTGAAGCTGTGGGTTATAAATATAAGAATATTCTCCACTTCTAGCACTTATTGGTAATGTTTATTTATATTACAATTTTCTTCTTGAAGTGTACATTAGTAATATTTGGATAACTCTTACTATTCCAGCCTGAAAGAGAACATCTGTGATGGCCATAAATATGGTCTATGACTCTAAGTTTCCATTCAACAAAATTTCTAAATATGCAAGCATTCTAAGTCTCTCTTTTTTTCCAGGCAAAGTCCCAAGTATCTCATGTGATTTCCTTGGCAGATATACGGTTATGATAAAGCTTATAGTGCTAACCTCATTCCTCCTTGCTACCCTGCACTTGACGCTTTTCTGTCTTGTGACTTGACCTAAACATTGCTTCTGGAATGTAACACTGCTATAACTCCTCATGTTGTTGCTACTCTTTCTGTCATCCTCATCAAGATAAAGGAGGTCCCTGTACTCACTCAGGATTACCAAAGAATACTAGAAGGAAACATAACTCAGTTCTTTGAGCTAGCTCACAAAGTAGGAGTATCCTTAATATATGTCCATTGGCCACAATCTATGATACTGAGACTGAGAATATGGCTTAATTCTGATTGCCATTGAATGGTGGGCTATGCATTTCTGGCAATACATAGTATTTTGGTCCAGACACCCTCAAAAACAAGGAAAAAAACTGAAGAGTTTGCACTAGAGAACCTAGGTATGAGAATGAGACTTGGGGATTAGTCAGAAAACAGATGTAGGAGAATCAAAATGGGAAGAAAGAAAGATGAAGCGTATTTTAAGCATAACTAATTTAAGATGACTGTGATGGACATGAAATTGGAAACACTAGTCAGTAGTTTAGAAAAGAAGAAAAATAACTCATAATTTAGCAGTCAGCAATGTAAGTGAAGCTATAGGAGTATAAATATTAGAATATTCTCCATATTACAAAGCACCTACCTATCTGAAAACATGGTTAACTACATACCAAAAAACTTTTCTGCTATGAAACATCTAGGAGTATTTAATTATAACATAGTAATCATCTTGGAAAATATATAGCTGAGCTTATAAATAAAAGAAATGTCTCTAGAAGAACAAACTCATAAAGGAAGCTGGAAATAAAAAAAAAAAACAAGGGGGAATGTGCTGTAACCATACCTACCTTGACTACATGTATGAATCTCCTATAACTCAGATACCTGTGTTTTATTACATTGGGCCCACTCAAAGAGAACATTTGAAGTTGAAAGCCAACGTTCTTTTAACAGAACCATGAATTCAATGCAAGTTATAGATCAGAAAAAAGTCTGCCTGAGGTGACTTAGGTGAAAACAAAAAACTCTCAGAGAATTTGTAAAAATCAGGTTATCCCTGAAACCATGTTTGAAATTGTTATTTGTATTATGTATATATAATCTACAAACTGCAAACTAAAAATAATGGATTTAAAATCATCTCAAGTTAGTAGGACCCTGGAGTGCCAGGCTGAAGCAAACATATTCTCTGGAGAAATGCATCCTGATACAAGACTTGCAGAAATTCTACCTGAATAAGAATTTATAATTCAGGCCAGGTGCAGTGGCTCAAGCCTGTAATCTTAGCACTTTGGGAGTCCGGGACAAGAGGACTTCCTGAACTCAGGAGTTCAAGACCAGCCTGGGCAACTTGGTGAGACTTTGTCTCTACAATAATAATAAAAAAAAACCTCAGGCATGGTAGTGCACACCTATAATTCCAGCTTCTTGGAAGACTGAGGCAGAAGGATAGCTTGAACCCAGCAGGTCGAGGCTGCAGTGGCTGTGAGTGTGCCACTCCGCTTCAGCCTAGGCGATAGAGTGAGACTCCAACTCAAAAAAATATATATATTATAATTCAAAATTAACACAGAGGAAACAAGCCACTAGAATGAAAGTCAGAATAATAAGCAGTAGAATTAGGCTTTTCGGGGACTACTAATACTGAAACTCTCAGATACAAAATTTAAATATGTATTATTTAAATACATAAAAAGTAGAATCAAAACACAACAGGAAAATTAGACTATCAAAAGCAATCCAAGTTGAAAAGAAATAGAAATTTTCAAAATAAAATAAATAGTCATTAATATTTTTAAAACTCAGTAAAAGCATTAAATATTACAACTAAAGAGAAAATCAATAAACAGGAAAAAAATCTAAAAGAAAATCACCTAAAATCCAGTGCAAAGAGGCAGAAGAATCAAACATGAAAGATACATTTTTAAATATACAAAAATATCTAAATGGAGTTCCAGAAAGAGAACCTAGAAAAACTGAGACAAAGACAATATTGGAAGAGTTAATAACTGTGAAATGCTTAAAATTGGTGGAAGACTAATCATCAGTATGGGAGACAAGTCAGACGCTCCTGGCACACAGGTAAACTATTTTTTCCAGCTCCCTTGCATTTAGGTGAACCATTTAACTAGTTCTCAGCAACTGAGAGAAAAAGAAAGAGATGGTCACTTTCTGACTGATATAGTTAAGAGTATAGGTCTCTCTCTCTCTCTCTCTCTCTCTCTCTCTCTCTCTCTCTCTCCATTTCACCCTTCCCAAAATATGACAAATTAATGATCCCAATGCAAATTTATATGAACTTAGTTCATTCTTACAGAACAATAGCCCAGGGAAGCCACCAACCACTAACCAGGAACATCTGCACTGAAGGTTGTATGAGCAAAAAATAAAACTTTTTTGGCGATTTCTAAAATATCTAAAAATAGACCTTCCATACGACCTCATAATCCCCCTTCTGGGAATGTACCCAGAGGAACTGAACTCACTCTATGAAAAGGATACCTACACACACATGCTTATTGTAACATTATCCACAATAGCAAGAAACATGAAACCAACCGTGCTGTCCATCGAAGGAAGACTGGATAAAAAAATGTGATACATATACACGATGGAATATTACCCAGCCATACAGAAGGACAGAATTATGAACTTTGCAGCAACTTGGATGAACTTAGAATCTATAATACTGAGTAATCCATCACAGAAACCAAAGACTGAGTACCACATGTTCTCACTCATAAGTGGACCCTGAACAATTATTATAACACTGTAAGAAAGGTATTGACAGTAGTGGGAAACTGCCAGGGGAGGGAAGGGGGGACACACTTCCTCAATAAGGGTACCTGATCTCAAACCAGGTGAAGTAGGGACCAAAGCGAGACCCCAACTTTACCCACACAATGACCATTTATATACCTAACCCTGAAGTATGCCCCACAACTTTTAAAAAAATAATTATCTCAAACCAGGTGAAGTGGGGACCAAAGGGAGGCTCAAACAGTACCTGTACAATGACCACTTGTATACCTAATCCTGAATTGTACCCCACATCTTTAAAATAAACAAATTTTAAAAATTAAAAAAAACAATAAAATTTTTTTTTTTAAATCTATATGTTGAAATTCTAACTTCCGATACCTCAGAATGTAACCATATTTGGAGTCAGAATCTTGAAATAAATAATTAAGTTAGAATGAGGTTTTTTTTTTTTTTGAGTTGGAGTCTCACTCCGTCACCCAGACTGGAGTACAGTGGCCGCTCCCGGCCACCGCAGCCTCGACCTGTTGTGCTCCGGCAATCCTTCTGCCTCAGCCTTCCAAGTAGCTGGAACTACAGGCACGCGCTACCATGCCCGGCTAATTTTTTGATTTACTGTAGAGATGAGGTCTCGCCAAGTTGCCCAGGCGGGTCTCGAACCCGCGGGCTCAGGCAATCTACTCACCTCAGCCTCCCAAAGCATGAGATTACAGGCTGCTGGGTAGGCCTTAATTAAATATGACTGTGCCTTTATAAGAAGAGGACATTTGGACAGATATGTACTGAAGAAAGACAATGTGAAGATACAGGGAGAGGATAGCCTTCTACAAGTCAATGGAAAAAGATTGGAAATAATACTTCCCTTTCAGTTCTCAGACAAAACCAACCTGCTGACACCTTGATCTCAGACTTCTTCTTCAGGCTCAAGCTGCAACATCAGCTCATCCCTGAATCTCCAGCCTGGAAGCCTATTCCACAGATTTTGGACTTGCCCACTTTCACAATCATGTAAGCCAATTCCTTAAAATAAATCTGTCAACCTGCCTATCTATCTTTTTCTCTGTCTGGCTTTCTCTCTGTGTGTACATACACACATCCTTTCTCTCTGACTGATATATCTATTAAAATTTAAAATGAAGGCAAGCCCTTCGGGTCCCCTCCCGCTGTGGGAGCTTTTCTGTATTGTCAATAAATCCTGATTTCTAAAAAAAAAAAATTAAAATGCACATTTAAAAAAGTAATAAGACTTTTAATATGTTAAACAAATGATTTCGGGACTTGTTTGTTGTAAAAGCTAGACTTAATTACCCTGACCAATACATTGGAATTCAAGAAACCTAGTGAATCTGAAGCATGATAAATAAGAAATACTTATTTACATCAGACTAAGACAATAAGAACAGGACAAAAGTAAAGAAAAATCTTAATCTGAAACCAGGTTTTATATATATAAATATATATTTTTCTATCTTAATCCATTCAGGCTTCTATAAGAGAATATCATAGACTGGTGGCTTACAAACAACAGACATTTATTTTTCACAGTTCTGGAGGCTGGAAAAGTCCGGGGTTATGGAACCAGCAGCTTTGGAGTCCAGTAAGGAACCACTTCTCAGTTCTTCTCACTGTGCCCTCACATAGTCGAAGGTCCAAGGATGCTCTCTGGAACTCTCTTGTAATGGCCTTAATCCCATTCAGGAGAGCTTCACTCTCATGACCTAATTACTTCCCAAAGGCCTCGCCTCCTATTACCATCATGTTGGGGATTTGATTTCAACATATAAATCTGGGTGGGAGGAGTCACAAGCATTCAGTCTACAGCAGCTCCCTCTATCATAGCTCTCAATTTGACTACTTTTTTCTGTCTTCGTCACAAATACCTGAGTCAAAGTATCCATCATCCTTTCCATAAAACACTGAATAGCCTCCTGACTTGTCTCCCTAACTCCATTTCTACCCTTCCCCCAATTCTTCCCTCACCCAGCAGAATGTGTGCTCTTTTACAAGTGGAAATGCATTATTACCATATTCCTACTTTAAAACTTCAAGGGAATTTCACTTCTGCTGGGAGATGGTTCAGACTTTATAACACAACCTTCAAGGCTTTTATCAACATGCCTTCTTTAAACCTCAACAGTTACATCTTTTGCTACTCTTCCTGTCTCCAGCCATACTGGACTTGTTTTATTTTCTTTAATAAGTAATTCTCTCATTTCTAGGTTTTCTAATATTCTGTTTACTTACCTGGGACAATACTTTCCTTTTCGCCAAGATATTTTTTATGCATCCTTCACATCTCATTTCAGATGCCTCTTCACCAGAGAAGTTGCCCCAGAAAACTAAAATTAGTTTTAGTCTTTGAGCTTCCACTTTGGAAACACTCAGAATTGTCCCAGAGACAATTTATGAGAGTAATCGCTATTGATTTATTCATACTAGGATTGATCCTTAATTCTTGTCTTAGGGATTGGATTTATAAACTTCTTGATAGTTATATATTGAGTATAGTTCCTGGTGCACAGTAGATGTTCACTAAAGATGTCTAGAATATTCAGCAGGTCATAGACTGTTAAAAAAACGATGTCTGGAGTGAAATTAAATGAATGAATGAATAAATAAACAAATCAAGCTAAAGAATACACAATGAGACTGTTTCAAAAATCTCTCTGTTTATTTTAAAGATGATTATTGGGCATCAGACTGATATTTGATCTTGGCTTTCATAAGCCAAATAATCAAATCTTGGCGATGAAAGAAAAAATTTGAAGTCTTCACCACTGTAGTGCATTTTTAATGGACCTCAGGCACACAAAATTATGTCAATCACAAACCTTGGTTTTTTGTGGATTGCAATAATTCACATATGCACAGTCATTATACATTCATTTATTTATTTACTTGTTTGATCTTTTTTTTTTTTACTTATTCATCTATTCATCCACTCATTTATTCACCCAACTTTATTGGCATTAAATGGAAACCTGTGAATAACTGCCAAATTCTTAACACCTCTCATCTTCTCTGAATGTCTTGACCCACACTTTGAGGTAAGAACTATTCTGAATCTTGTGTTTACCAATTTTTGTTTTCTAAAATCATATTATTATGTACATAGCTATGACTCAAATGCACGTTTACTTTTGATTCTTTTCTTTTTTTTTTTTTTAGAGTTGGAGTCTCACTGTCACCCAGACTGGAGTGCAGTGGCCTCTCCCGGCCACCACAGCCTCGACCTGCTGGGCTCCGGCGATCCTTCCGCCTCAGCCTTCCGAATAGCCGGAATTACAGGCGCGCGCTACCACGCCCGGCTAGTTTTTTTTTTTATTTATAGAGATGAGGTCTCGCCAAGTTACCCAGGCGGGTCTCGAACCCGCGGGCTCAGGCAATCCACTCACCTCAGCCTCCCAAAGGCGGGGGATTACAGGCTGAGCCACCGAGCCCGGCTTACTTTTGATTCTTAATTTTAATTATAATAAAGTGTATCATCCAACATGTTTTCTTCTGAGACATTTTTTGTTGCTCAATATTCCACTATTGAGATTCATTCATGTATTTGCACATAGCTGAGTTTATTTACTTCACTGCTGTTTAATATTTTATTATTTAAATTATCACAATTCATGCATTTATCCTTTCTCTTGATATTAGGCATTGGTTGTTTTTAGTCTTTCACTTTTATGAACAGTACTTCTTATGACATTCTTACACATGACTTCTATGGTCAATGTGAGAATATTTCTCTTGGTTCTTTATGTAAGAGCGGAACTCCTGGACCATAAAAGAGAATGCCAATTTGTTTTTCAATATGTCTATATGAGCAATGTTTATGACATTCTGTTGATTTATAATTTCTGTAACACTCAGTATTATCAGACTTTTCAAATTTTGCCAATAAAAAGTTATAATATTTATTTTTTATGGTCGATTTATAGTTTCCATTTTTTCTAATGCTATAAAATATTTAAAACTAAAATGGTCTATTTAAAAGTCTGCTTTTAAAATGTTTGAAGATTAATTGACTATTCACCTAATAGGTTTTCTTTCTTTTTAGACAAGAGATGGGAGTGTTCATTTTTTTTCACAAACATAATTTAACACCATGTTGGATATTGAAGATATATTAGGAAACAAAATAAGAACGGTTGCCGCTGTCTTGGAGCAGGAAAGGCTCTAACGGTCAATTATTAATGTGGTGAGTGTGAATAACAGAAAGACATATTCTGGTCAGAATGTGGGGAGAATATAGGAAATGCTTCCTATAGGAAATGGCCCCAAAATGCTTAAACATGAATTATACATAATTTTGCCCAAGAGAGGAGATTAAGAATGTAATGGATTGGGTCTACCCAATAAAGGATGCATCATGTGAAAAAATTGCATTAGATTTCTGCCTATATATTTTTTCTCTCTCTCAAGGCTTAAACAGAATTCTAAGCTTCAAGGCAGAAATTGATGCTTCAAACAGCCATTCTTATGTTTTCTCATGCTTCCTTTCTTCCAATGAGGGCTCTGCTTTGCCAAAAAAAAAAAAAAAAAAAAAGCCCCAGTGCATATCAATGTCTGATGACTGATACTGTAGTACATCAGTTTTTCAGCCACAAACACGTATAGGTGACTCAAGCCTATAATCCCAGCACTTTGAAAGGCTGAAGTGAGAGGATTGCCTGAGTTCCAACGTTCGAGACCAGCCTGGGCAACTTGGTGAGACCTCATCTCTACAATAAATAAATTTTAAAAAATTAATTGGGTGTAGTGGTGCATGCCTGTAGTTCCAGCTACTTGGAAGGCTGAGACAAAAGGATCATCTGAGAGCAGCAGGTCGAGGATGTGGTGGCAGTAGTATACCACTGCACTCCAGCCTGGGAGACAGAGGAAGACTTCAACTCAAAAAAATAAAAATAAATATGTTAAGGAGCATTTCTGAGAAAGGAATGCAAACTTCAGAAAACAGTTTGGGGAGGTGGACGTTGCCTAGGATTGTCCTTATATGAGAGCATATGTAACACCTCTAGTGTATAAATTATATGAAAGGAAAACAATGAAAAGAAAATAGAAGGGTTTCTCTAAGTGGTACTACACTTTAATGTTTCTGATCACATATATGTCCTCTTTTTTCTCTGGGTTTGATTTTATGGTTTTCACTTTTGTGTTGCCTTCAAGTCAATATGCTGAGAAATTTAAAAGTATGTGAAATTATTATAGAAAATTTTTGGTCCAGATATATTACAACATTAGTCAATAATCAACAAAAATTTCCTTCTAAGTTCACTAGATATTTATTACTATTCTGTGGTCCGAAACAAACCAGACAAATATAAGATGCCATATTTGAGCCCCCAAAATATTCATCTTGTTGAGTGTACATATATATTTACACAAAGAGAGATACCATATGTATTTTTATTTAAATACTTAATAAACTATATAAATATATACATAGTTAATTATAAATTAACATATGTACTTTTAAAATGTATGTTACTTATATGTAATACTTCTTTTTCTTCTGATACTTTAACTTGAAAAATAGAATTTGTTCTGTCCTATTATAAAACCTATGCATGGCCTTCTAATATTCTTTGTGAAAATTATTTGACAATAACAAACTTGTTCTCCTTTAATCCTTGGGACAAACAGTAATTTCTATTTATTTAAGTCTTAGTTTTCTGACTATTAATGTGCAAAGGGTCATATTGTGAAATAAAGGCTTAACAAATATCCTGTTTGGAATATCAATGAGTTACTTTTAGTCATCAAAAAGAAAATGCAAGGATTCTTTTAAAAAGTAAATACTAAACTGCCACAGAACTCATTTGGAGAAAAAGAAATTAATGAACATTTATTTGAAACTGTCTGGCTTACAGCTTGTTTTAAGGTATGATATAGCAGTTATAAAGCTGGAAGGGGCCTTCAAACTCCTCAAATAATAAAGTTCCTTTACCTCTACCCCATTTCATAGATAAGAAATTTGGGGCCAGGAAAATCAGTACTCATCTAAAGTAATTCAGCAACTTTGTTACAAAGTCAGGCTTTGGGCACACTATTGATTTTTTCTTTGTTCTACACTATGGTTTATCCTGGTAAACAATTTTTTCCTAGAAGAATGTTTATGGCTGTGGAAAGGCTGGTAAAAGATAAAGGAAATTGGTTTGATGTGATAGGGATTCTTTTCTAGAAGTTTTTTTGAGTGACATACCTGTTTATTTTACCACTAAAACACACACACACACACACACACACAGATAATAGATATTTGAAGATTAAAATAATCTCATACTCTTTGTGATCCCACAGAATAAAACATAGTTTCTTGCACATAATCTAGTTGAACTAAATTTTTCTAAGCACATTTTAGCATCCCCAAAGCACCCAGTGTAAACCTGTTTCATACTGATGGTTTGTCTTTACACCTCATTTTCATCCTCTCTCCTAATTGGTGTTTGGATGGTGGCTGTCTGGTGTGAGAAAAAGAGTTAAGAATCTGGAATCAGATAAAACTAGATTAAATATTCATGCAAGATTTTTATAGTTTGGGGTCTTACATTTAAGTTTTTATCCATTCTGGGTTAATTTTTAGAAATGATGAAAAGTAGGAATCCAGCTTCATTCTTCTTCATATGGTTAGCTAGTTTTCCCAGCACCATTTGTTGAATAGAGTTTCCTTTCCCCAGTGTTTGCTCTTGTTGGCTTTGTCAAAGATGAGTGGATTAGATAGCAGTGGTTTTATTTCTGTGTTCTTTATTCTGTTCCATTGGTCTATGTGTCTGTTTTTGTACTAGTACCATGCTGTTTTAATTACTTTAGTCTTGTTGTACAGTTTGAAGTCTGGCAGTGTGATGCCTCCAGCTTTCTTATTGCTTAGGATTACTTTGGCTGTCCAGTTTTTTTTTTTTTTTTTTGCTTCTATATGAATTTAAGTATTGTCTTTCTAGGTCTATGAAAAATGATACAGGCAGTTTTATAGGGGTTGTGTTGAATCTGTAATGTAGGCATTTTAACAGTATTGATTCTTCTAATCCATGAGTATGGGATATCTTTCCATGTGTTGTGTCATCATTGATTCCTTTCAGCAGAATTCTTGTAGTTCTCGTTGTAGAGATCGTTCACCTCTTTGGTTATGTTATAGACGGAATGTGAGAAAGAAGTTGCCAACACACAGAGAGTCGGATTTTGAATCCTCTAATAGCTGGCAGCTGAGAGTTAGCTAACGCCAGAAAATCTCTCGACCCTGAATGAGACAAACAAGTGGGTTTATAAAGGCAAAAATTATATAAGCTGTATCATTTGACATATTTTCTTGGCAGAACATTTGCTTGCAAAAGGGTACAGATAGCTATGGAATTTGCAAGTAGGGAGTTTTTAAGCACTGAGGGGAATAAGAATGAGGGTGTGTGGTGTGATTATGGGAAGGTTATATAAGGGGGCAATTTTTAGGTTAAGATGGAGGATCTGTTACAAAATCGAGTCATTTATGTCAAGCAAGTTATTATAAGCTATTATAGGTTTTGCAGATAGATATTTTAGTTAGATATATTCTAAGGGTTTTTGTGTGGCTATTTTGAATAGGATTGTGTTAGTGATTTGATTCTCAGACTGTTTGTTGTTGGTATGTAGAACTACAACTGATTTTTCAGCATTGATTTTGTATCCTGAGACTTAGACTTGACTGAAGTTGTTTATTAGTGCAAGGAGTTTTTTGGTGGATTTTTTAAGGTTGTCTAGATATAGAATCATACCATCTGCAAAGAGAAAAAACTTTAACTTCCTCTCTTCTTATTTGGATACCTTTTATTTATTTCTTTTGCCTGATTTATAGGACTTCCAGTACTATCCTAAATAGTACTGTGAAAGTGGACATCCTGGTCTTGTTCTGGTTCCTAGAGGGGATGCTTCCAGCTCCTGCCTGTTTACTATAATTTTGGCTGTGGGTTTGTCATAGATGTCTCATTATTTTGAGGAATGATCCTTCATTGCCTAGATAGTTAAAAGCTTTTATCATGAAGGGATGTTAGATTTTATCAAACACTTTTTCTGCATGTATGGAGATAATCATATGATTCTTGGCTTTCCTTCTGTTTATGTAGTGGATGCATTTATTAATCTGCATATGTTGAACCAGCCTTGTATCCTAAGAACAAAATCCACCTGATCATGATGATTGATTCTTGTAATGTGCTGCTGGATGCAGTTCGTTAGTATTTTGTTGAAAATTTTTACATCTATGTCCATCAAGGATACCGGCCTGTAGCTTTCTTTCTTTTATGTGTCTTTGACATTTTCAGATATCAGAAAGACTTCATAGAATTGGTTAGGGAGTTCTTCCTTCTAACTTCTTGGAAGACTTTCAGTAGGATTGGTACCAGCTTTTCCTCTGGTAGAATTGAGCTGTAAATCCATCTGGCCCAGGGCTTTTTTTAATAGGTAGGTTTTGTATTACTGAATCAAGTTACTGGCTTGGTATTGGTCTGTTCAGGGTTTCAATTTCTTCCTGTTTCAATCTTGGGAGGTTGTGTGATTCTAGAAATTTATACATTTCCTCTAGATTTTCTAGCCCATATGCATACAGATATTTATAATAATCTCAGATAGCTTTTTGTAGTTCTTCAGGATTGGTTATCATATTCCCTTTTTCATTTCTGATTGTATTTATTCAGATATTCTCTCTCTCTCTCTCTCTCTCTCTCTAATTTGCCAAGGGATCTGTCAATCTTGTTTATTCTTTCAAAGAACTAGGTTTTTGAGTCATTGATTCTTTGTATGATTTTGTTTTGCCTTTGGTCTTGATTCAATTTAGTTCTGCTCTGACTTTAGTAATTTATTTTCTTCCACTAGCTTTGCATTTAGCTTGTTCTTGTTTTTCCAGTTCTCTTGAGTGTGACTTAGATGTTTATTTGAGATCTCTTATTGTTATGATATGGTTGTGTAATGCTATAAGTTTTCCTCTCAGGACTGTTCTAATGGTATCCCAGAGGTTTTAGTATGTTGTCTTTATTTTCATTTGTTTCTAGGAATCTTTTTATTTGTGCATTGATTTGGTATTTATTCATCAATTGTTCAGAAGCAAGTTTAATTTCCATGTATTGGTGTGGTTTTGAATGTTCATCATTCTAGGCAATGGATTCATAACCAAATCCACAAAAGCAAAGGTTGTAAAAACTAAAATTGACAAGTGAGATCTTATCAAGTTAAAAGCTCTGTATGGCAAAGGAAACTAACAATAGAATGAAGAGACAACCTACAGAACAGGAGAAAATGGTCACAAACTATACATCTAACAAAGACCTAATATCCACAATCTACAAAGGAACTCAAATGAATCAACAGGAAAAAAAAATAATATTAAAAGCTGGGCAAAGACATGAACAGATACTTCTCAAAGAAAGATATACAAGCAGACAACAAATATTTTAAAATGTTTATCACTAATCAGAGAAATTTAAATCAAAATTACAATAAGATACCCTTTCTCACCAGTCATAATGGCTATTATGAATAAGTAAAAACAAAACAACAGATATTGGTGGGGCTGTGGAGAAAAGGAGACACTCACATGCTTTGATGGAAATGTAAGCTAGTTCAACTCCTGTGAAAAGCAGTTTGGAGATTTCTCAAAGAGCTAAAACTAGATTTGCCATCCTAACTCAGCAATCCCACCACTAGATATATACCCAAGGAGCATAAATTGTTCTTCCAAAAAGACAACTGCATTCACTATAGCAAAAATATGGAACCAACCCAGGAGCACATCGACAGTGGACTGGATAAAGAAAATATGG
The DNA here is from genome assembly GCA_963574415.1 of Tarsius wallacei. Taxonomy (NCBI): domain Eukaryota; kingdom Metazoa; phylum Chordata; class Mammalia; order Primates; family Tarsiidae; genus Tarsius; species Tarsius wallacei. The sequence continues at coordinate 35,503 of CAUYQG010002086.1, forward strand.
TACATATACACTGTGGAATACTATGCAGTCATAAAAATGAATGGAATTATATCACCTGCAGCAACATGGATGCAGCTAGAGGCCATCATTCTAAGTGAATTGTTAAAGAAACAGAAAACTGAAAGTTGCATGTTCTCATTCATAAGTGGAAAGTAACCCTAAGCACATGGGCACAAGGACAGGAACAAAAGACACTGGGACTACTAAAGGGGATGGAGAAAGAAGGAATAAGGGAATTTAAGAGTTGAAAAAACACCCATCAGGTACCATGTTTATCCATCATCAAAAGTCCAAACCTCACTGTCATGCAATATACCTATGTAACAACATTTTACATATACTCTTTAAATCTAAAATTTAAAAAGAATTTAAATCTTCACCTAAGTTTTATTATGTGTGCCATTTTGAGGAAGTTAATAGTTCTAATGTTAAACATCCAATGACCAGACTTCAGTTCTCAAGTGGATTTTTGCTAGATGGGTGCTCTGTCTATACATTCTAGAGCCTTCTATTCAGGTGCACACCAGTCTAGGTTCTAACTCATAACATCTTCATCTTTTTGCTAAGAGACTGTGTATACAGCAGGTTATGAATTTTCTTCTATCCACCAACACCCTCATCCCATTAGCAATGCCATCTCAACCAGTGACTAACAGAAGTTGGTGTCTATTCATGTCTTTGCCCAGTTTTTAATAAGGTTATTCTTTTTCCTGGTGATTCATGTGAGTTCCTTGTAGATTCCGGATAGTAAGTCTTTGTCAATAATAGTTTGTGAACAGCTTCTCCTATTCTGTAGACTGTCTCTTCATTCTATTGATAGTTTCTTTTGCTGTACAGCTCCCTCACCCTTTGTTTGGAACAATCTGAGGCATATGTTCGGCACTGATTCCCAGAGTTCCTCAGCAGATTTATGTTCCAGTTACAAATAGTGGGAACATTTATGGAAACACGCACTTTACTGATTTTCTTCTCTCCTCTGACTCACTTCTCCTCTCCTTCACTTGAGTTTCCTCGACTCAGCTTTATAATAAACTATTTGTATCTGAAATCTTATGTCAGGATCTGCTTCTGTGTGAAATGAAATGAAGACAGAGTCAGACAATTAAGTAGAAAATTACAAAATATTGTGGCATATGCTCTAATAAGTTAAGAATAAGTATTCTGAAAATATTTAATACAGGTCATAAGGGGCTTTGCTTAAAAATAATATTTTGGAGTAGATGGTGCTTCAGTGTAATTTTTAAAAATATTAAGAGGTTATTTAAGAAGAAGGTAGACAGCTCCAGGAAGGGGGGCTTGCAAATACAAAGACTTGGAAGGAAGAGACAGTATGTTATCATGTTTCAGGATGAAAGCAATTGTATCTATCATAAAGGAGTAAGCATAAGGGACAAGTGATGAGAAGAAAGATGGAAGAGGTAGGCAAGGGAAAGACAAGAAAGATCCTTGTGAACTAAGCCAAAGAGACGTCATTTTTTGCAAGAGTAATAAAGAAGCCTTGTGGGAAGTAAAGGAGAGCACAGATATGATCAAACTTCTGCTTCAGGCAGATTTACATTTGACAGCAATGGGGAGAATGGATTGTAGGGATCAAGATAAAATGCTGGGAGACCCATTAGAAGCCTATGGCGGTAATCCAAGTAAGAAATGATGTGAATCTGAACCAAGTTAATGGGAGAGAAAATAGAAAAAAGAAGGTAGATATCAGAGATACTGAGTGGGTCAAATCAACAGAACCTTTTGAGTGATTGCTATGGAGGGTAACAGGAAAGATGAAATTTGAGAAAAGCTCTGGGTGCTTGGCATTGGTGATTGAGTCAGTTGATGACTATGTTGCTCCTTGAGGTGGTAGTCACCCAAGGAAGGGAAGGTTCAGGAGATCAGAGATCAGGCCAAACACAGTGGCTCATACCTGTAATTCCAACACTCTGGAAGACTGAGGTAGGAATATTGTTTGAGGCCAGGAATTCAAGGCTGCAATGAGCCAGCCACTGAACTCCAGCCTAGGCAACAGAGCAAGACCCTGTCTCAAAAAAAAAAAAAAAATCAAATTGTGAATGCGGTTTTGAATATGTTGAGTTATATGCCTGGGAAAAATTCACACAGAACTAGAAGTCTGGCCTAAGAAGAAAATAAAGGTAGGTCCAAAAATGAAGAAATAGCAGTCACCTTCACATAAGAAAGTGATGCCATTGGTAATACTGGTGAAAACAAACCTACTGCGTTGCCAGTTATATAAAAGTCTAGCACATGCGATTATGTACAGTACATAATACTTGATAATGATAATAAATGACTATGTTACTGGTTTTAAAAAAAAGAGAGCTGATGCAATCAACCTTGGAGAAAATGTGGAGTGGAAAAAATGCTTATGGCTAGTACTCAGCACTGGAAAATGCCAGCACCTTCAGGGGCATGAAGAGAAAGAAGAATTCCTATAGGAGACTAAAAATTGGCAAGAGGAGAGATGGCAACCATGTGGCAAAAAGACCAAGGAAACCCATTCTTGTTCCCGAAACATGGGTAGTATTTATCACAGACCTCTTCCTCATAATGTTTCCATTTAGCCTCAGAATATTTTTCAGCTAGGCACAGCTGGAGTACCAAGGGTCGTATCTACTCCAAAGCACTGTTGTATAGATTAAATAAGATGGTTATGTTAATCACCTAGTGTGATACCCCACAAACTGGCAAGAACCTAATAAAAGATACACACCAAAGGATAGGGGTGGATGCATGTAATTGTGCCATAGAAAATGGTGGGGGAAGAAAATAGAGGGATCTCTTCTGAAAATGGATATTTCCTTTGAAGTAGGTGTCTTGGTTCATTCAGGCTGCTATAGCAAACTACCATAGACTTGCTGGCTTATAAACAACAGAAATTCATTTCTTACAGTCTCAGAGGCTGGAAGTACAAGATCAGAGTGCCAGCACGGCCGAGTGAGAATCCTCTTCTGGGCTACAGACTTCTGACTCCTCATTGCATTCTCATATGGTGAAAAAGAGGCCCTATGGGGCCATTAATAAGGACTCATGACTTGAATCACCTCCCAGAGGCCCCACCTCCCAATACCATCGCACTGGGTGTTGAGATTTTAATGTATAACCCTGAGGCAGGGAGGGGGAGAGGACACAAATATTCAGAATTTAGCATCAAGCATCTAGACAATATGTAGAGAGCAGCAGAGGAAGTGGTAGGAAAGAAGAATGAGAACATTGCAGAGAGTTCCAGACAGGTATTGTAGAAAATGAGCCCAGGAACTTCCTGGCCAAGGGCACATGCAAGAATTGTAGAGAATTGCCAAGGACCTGCATGATGTTGGAGACCATAAATGACTGACCCTAAATTAAAAGTTATTGTCTGCTTAAAGCATAGTCTTATTTTTCTCACATGTAGAATATGAAAATAAAACACTATGCTAGGAAAAATGAATAAAGGAAGCATAATAATACTCATTGATAAGATAATTATTGCAGTTGATGTATTACATAAATTATACAAACTTCATGGAAACTACATGAATGGATATTATTAATTCTACCTTTTGGATGAAGTAACTGAGGCTAAAGGTTTTATGTACCAAGATCACATTTGTAGTTACTGGCACATGGATGATGTACAGGGCAGGCTCTCAAGCTTATGCTACCCACAGACACATTCTGATTATACCAAATCGTCATTCATATGTGTGCATAATTGCTTGTTTATTTCAGTTTCTTTCTTCTCTCCACTGAAACTTCTCAGTTCATATTTGTGGAGATTTCTTCAGAGTCAGTTATGAAATAGACACCAAACTTCTGGTAACAGTTTAAAACCAGTTCCTGTTGTTGTGGGGTTGTTTTTATCCCCTCATGCAGTTACGGAATATTTGATTGACTTTGACTGAATTTTATTTCGATACAAAAATTAAAATAAAAGCCTATGTCTTTGTCAGCAGAGATGAATATTTCAAAACAAAAAGACATTTTAATATTCACATGTATGATTATTTTGTCTGTTCTCTTTCCCTCTCCCTCCCTCCTTACACACACACACACACACACACACACACACACAGTCATTTCTCATTATTCACAAATTCTGTATTTGCAAATTTGTTACTTGTTGTAATGTTTTTGAAATGCCCAAATCAGTACTGGATGTGGGTATTGGTCATTCTCAGGCATGCACAGTGGGGGAAATTTTGGATTGTCTACATGCACATTCCCAGCTGAGGTTGAACAAAGTGACGCTCTGTCTTCTTGTTTCAGCTCTCAGACTTCAAACAACTGTTCTTTTTGTGGCCTACTTAGTGCCATTTAAAAATTATTCTTGTGTTTTTTTGTTGGTGATTTAAAATGCTCCCCAAGTGTAGTGAAGTCTAGTTAGTGTTCCTGTGTACTAGAGGCTTTGATGTGCCTTACAGAAAAATTAAAATATGTGTGTTAGATAAGCTTCCTTTAGGCATGACTGATAGTGCTGTTGGCTGTAAGTTCAAGGTTAATGAATAAACAATCATGTTAAATAAGGTGGTTTAAAACACAGTTATATATTGATTGGTTGACAAAAATGTGACCAGAGGCTCACAGGAACCTAACCTTTCATTTCCCCTAGGAGCAATGATTCAGTTCAGAACTTAATTCAGTGTTAGCAGAGACTTTATAGAACATAACTACTGTGAATGAGAATCACCTGTGTGTATAGGTGTGTGTGTGCACACACGTGTGTGTGTGTGTATGTGTGTGTGTGTGTGTGTAAGGAGGGAGGGAGAGGGAAAGAGAACAGACAAAATAAT